>JABFQC010006013.1:0-11118 GCA_022817085.1 Psilanteris sp. ZL-2020 | reverse complement strand
ATATTAAATTTGGTTTCGAGTACATTATTTCTTTATTAAAAGTTAGTTTAAATTTGATAGTTTATTTCGAGTTTCGATAAATATAATCTAAGTATTAATGGCATAATTTATTTATGTAAATTGATACTTTTACGGTTATAATATATATATATATTTACGCATAATTTCAAGGACGCGTCGTGGCGAACTGGTCCGAGGGTGAAATCGACTTTTCGACAATCCGTGGGTCCCGATCCCTTCGCAAAAACAAAACAATTCATTCCAATCGGTAATTCGATGGCGACCCAATTTGTTTGCGGGACGCGGCTGTCTGCGATCAACTTCGCGCGAGAGCGAACTTCGGAAATTTGAAATTCAAATCTTGGCGTTCGATTCGGTGCAGTTGTAAGCAATATTCGACGGATTACGAGCGACGATCGGACGAGTTTTCTTGGTGAACGGGGGGGAGGGGGGTAGCTTTTTGTAATTCTGAAAGGCTTCGCGCGGTTCGATTTAAATCGCGGCGTTGTTGTAGACCAGGGTGGGGGTAATCACAATGCCGATTAGGGGGAGGGAAAGTTATTGATAAGTATTGAATGGCGAGCGCGGATCGGTTATTAATTGTGAAATATTTGCGACGAATAAAGGGAAAGTAATCCAAGGCGCGCGCCGGAACAAAGAGTCGGGGTGTAAATATAGTCTCAATGGTGAATAGTATTAAAAAAAATATCTGACATAGTTTGCGAAACACAGCGCCTCGTCTCGACGAGCTTCCGCGGAACGCGATAATAGAAAAGAATGCACTTCCGGCGTTGGTTTAAGAATGTCTAAAAATACAAATTAATGAATAATCCGTGTCGCGGAAGCGTAATAAATCGCGCGGACTGCGGCGTCATGGGACACGCGGGATTATAATACCGCGCGTGAACACAAGTTTGGCCGTCAAAAAATGAATTATCCGACATCATCGGCTTATCTGCTACGCAAAGTGGCGGATCTATATCGGCAATCATCTGCCAGGATATGACGGTATTGATATATATATATGTGTGTGTGTGTGTGTGTATATGCACGTGCGGTGGAACAGAAAATGTAGTTTTCATCGAAAACTAATCGATTGGTGCAGTGAAGAAAATGGACTGTTTTACGTCAGTACTGACTATTGGGGCAAAAGATTGAAACTGGCGAAGTTTTTTCTTTTGTCGCTCAACATAAAATTGTTAACCGTATGTTCATTTCTTATTTGGATATTAAAGAGGATCCTTTGAAAGATGCTTTTATCGCAAGATTTTAGCATTTTAAAATCAGAGGTTAAAAAAGGACGTGTACACTGAGAGAAATAAATGACGACAAATTAGTATTTATTTCCTTAATTTGGAATTATAAGAGAAAAAGAGTAATATTTACTGTTTTTAAAAAGAAAAAGTAAGTTTTTTACATCGAAAAATACTACTTTATCATAATATATTATATTTAAAAATAGTATATATATTCTGATTTTTCTTTATCAATTAAGTATAGACTTTATCAATTAAATATACATTTTCATAATTGTAATTTTATTTTACTTGTTAATAGAACCTGAACAATTGAAATATATAACAACTCATTAAACTTACATTTTAATGTAACTTTATGTAATGTATTATTCATAAACTTTGCTTAATCAAACTTATAATTGTTTATAATCTTATAGAAATAATTAATATTAAACGTGACTCTTTAATGTTTACAAACGAATTAGAAAAGGATACTCAACACATAGACACACGACTTGAAAAAGGTCCTGCAGAGAGTGTTTATTTTCTTCTTTCAAGTTTATATAAATATAAACTTTTCTAATTCGTTTGTAAACATTAAAGAGTCACGTCTAATATTAATTATTGCTATAATATTATAAACAATTATAAGTTTGATTATGTAAAGTTTATGAATAATACAATACATAAAGTTACATTAAAATGTAAGTTTAATGAGTTGTTATATATTTCAATTGTTCAGGCTGTATTAATAAGTAAAATAACATTACAATTATGAAAATTTATAGTTAATTAATAAAGTCTACACGGAGAAAACATTTATTTAAAATTTTACTATATAATATATCAAAAGTAGGATATAATTTAAAATATTATAAAAATTACTATATCTCATATAAAAATTGTCCATATTAAATATTAATTTTTATAGTATTTTCAAGTATATCCCACTGATCATATGTTATACAGTAAATAGTTGGATATATGTTTTCTCCGTGCACCAATATCAGTTTTGACTGTAAAACTAGCAACAGTCCAAAATTGTATTTTTACAGTCCAATAATGTTACCTGAACAGTTTCAGTGTAACGTTCATTAAATGGAGCATTTGGAACAGGAAATTTCAAATTTCAAGCCAGAAGGCAAATCCCTCATAACATTTTGACAAATTAAGAATTCTTCAATTCGCCAAATTTGATATTCATTCAAAAGCTATCCGAACAGCGATGAGTGGACGTTAATTCTAGCTGCTCCACTTTCGTAACGATATCGTAGAACGTTGTATCGCATTGCGTTACATACGAATGGGTTATACGCTGTTGGCGACTGAGACTTCCTCCGCATTGGTACGTGTCAACGAGAGGATAGTAATTCCAAATTGTTAACAAAAGGCTCGAAGGGTGGTTGTTCGCGCGTGTATCGATTGGGGATGCGGTTCGCCGGGTGGACTGGCATATATTTTACCCCTCTTTGGTGGCGCGAGTTCGAGTTGACCGGGGCTTTCCCACCACCGTCCCGAACCTTGAATCCTCATTGAACAATTGTTTTTGCTTCAGCCCTTACTTTGTGCAAAAAATGTTGGATCGTGGAAGACTTGGATGAATAATGTAAAGCCTCTCTGTCTGATCCTGATCGTCGAAGTTTCGGAAAGTTGTTTGCGGTTAATGGCGAGTGTTTTGTTATGCGGATGGTAATGGAAACCCTACTCGCGGTAATAAATATTGTGGAAATTGTGTCCTTTTTTATGTTTTTAAAGAGAACATTGATTAGATGGGTTCGGGCATTCGGTATGACAAATATGGTTCAATGTCGCGGAGAAAAAAGTATCTTAATAATCGAATCAAAGTTCTCGCTTTAAATGTCAGCTCGGTATAACTTATCCACGATATGAAGATTGAAACGATGAAACGAAGAATCTAATTGAGTTTGGTTGTTACTCATTCATTCGACTGGATGGCACGGAAGTGTTTAAGGAAATTCTTGATAACCTACTGAAAGTTGTGAGTGAAGAAGTTTAAGACTCGTGATTCGCAACGAATATCTGTTTGTAACGGTAAATTGAAGTTAATTAGAAACGTGATTAATGTCAAAATTACGGCGCAGCGAATGCGAGGTATTTTTGGTCCAGAAATACGATACCCGATATTTTTGTATTTTATCTCGCTACCGTCAATTGTTTTATTTTTATACTTCATGTTATCGCCTGTACCAAAATATTCTTCCGCGGACTAATACAAGTAATGCGTTTTATTATGCTTTTATTTCTGTATCGAGAAAGCAATTCACTTTGATTCGATTATGTCGGTCTTTTCGGTGTAATTTATTTTTTTTTATCATTGATAAAAGAGGAGACGATGATACTGGTAAAATGTAAATTGTATAGAGAGATAAGTTCCGAAATAAATCGTTCAGTTTTATGTCCCTGATCAATAATAGTAGCTAAATAATTAGAGTTGGTAATTTCGGATGAATAATTCAGTGTTAGATGAATACTACTAACTAATTTATAGTATACCAGTACTGGTATAATAATAGGACAATATGTATATATAATTTGAACTGGATTAGTATAACAAGCAATTTGATTAAACGTATACGTTCGTTTACAAAAACCAGAATTTCGGATGGCTGAAAAGTATACGCCCGCGTGAAAACTGAGACATTTATATGTTAAATCAATTGCTTAACGCGAATCCAATTTTCAGATCGGATTTAACCTCGCAATCTTAAAGTTGAAAATTGTATGCGGTATTTCGTTTGAAATTATGACATGATTAAGATGTTGCGAAACAGATATCAAGGTTATCGAGGTTAGTTAAAGCTACATTAACTAAATCCAGCTAAAACTGACTCAATTTTATAATCAAGACATTATTTTCTACGCGAATAATTAGTGCCACAATGTGCAAGATAAACATGGTCGGTTTAATAACGCTGTAGGTAACTTTTTGATATAAAAAACGTTTATTTCTACACTGAGAAATTTGATAGTAAAAATTCACATGAATTATGTGAATTGAACATTACAACTGACAAATGATACTTTTAAACAGGTTTCATGTTAATTTTTAACATTTTCTGTGAGATTTTTTAACACTTTTTGTTTTATAATTAACATTTTTAACATATTTTATTCAAAATTTTAACACAAAATATGTATTATAATTTTTCAGTCGCAGTGCTCAATTACCATTATTCATGCTAATTTTACTACCAAATTTCTCTCAGTGTAAATGAATCTTTTGTGTCAATATTAAATATAGCAACGCTGTTGCATGTCCAGTAGAAATTATTTTATTCTAAATATCATAGTAGCAGTCTTATTTATCAGTAATTTGATACCCACTCTTTGTGTTGTGACTTTGGGCAATGAATTGTACAAACCAATTACCAAACGGTTTACGACATGAAGTAAAGAGAAAACGGAATTTAATTTCCATTCTGTAAATAACAATTTTTACGAAGCCCGTTCATCTTTGACTCAGAATCAATCGATAAATTTAATAAACGACTCACTTTGTTTTAAGTGATGAAACACAAAATTCGAGTTTTCCATTTAAAGCGCAATTTTCGTCAAATTCAATTGCATTTATTCTACATGAATTTACCCGGTAAACTTTCACGGACACAAAGGATTTATAAAATCTTGCACTTTGTTTAATTAACAATCCCGTTTGAATTCGATCTGATTGAAAATCTATTTTAACCACAAATCATTTCCTCGATTTGTTCCAGAAATCAAGGTTCAGTAATTATAGGCTTTAGATTGTTTTTCTTATCGTTGAAAAACAGCCATTTCCAATATGAAACCTGATATTCCATGGAACATTACAGCTCTTTATAATACCCATCCAATCTAACATCTATAAGAACAATCGCCAAACTTCATATTTGTGAATACTTAAAACAATATCCAAGATAACAACAGAATAAGTACGCAGCACCTTCGCCCTCTCAACCAAACTCTGTTATCATCGTAACATTAAAAAAGAAACGCAAAAACAAACGACACAATTTTGATGATCCAAATCCCTAATACGAATTTGATGCAAATCCTATTAATTAACCTCTAGTATCATCTTCAATGAATTCTCCTTCCATTCAATTACACGAAACTTAACTAACATAAGTTTCCAGCACAAAACAACTCTGAGCCCATCTCCTCTGTTTCCACTAAACTTGAATATCTCGCAGTCGTCCATTTTTAATGCCGTCGCGCGGCGGTTCGGGGTTCCATCGTTATGCATCAACTAGATAAGGTCATACCAATCAGTCCATTCCGGTCTAGGCCTAAGTTATTTCTATTCGTGTTTCGTGGCGTTTTCTTAAATCCGCGTCGGTTTTCATCGCGTATCGCAAAATCAGCGGGGAGTTGGGGCGGACGGGGTGGCGGCGACGGCGGGTCGGAGCGGATTTGTGTCACGAATGCGTGCGCGTGCGTTATGTCTGCCCTGCTCGTAGCGGTTCGCGACTGAATGCAGTTTGCCATCACTTAGCGTCACGTTCAGACGCGATTCAGATGCGTCCGAGGCAGCGTGCAGCAGCGACTCTTCTCGACGCAACGTGTCCGTCGCCGTGCCGTTGTCGTAGGACAGGTACGCGCCTCCGTTCATTATTCTCGCACGGATGATCCGAAGTTTTTGCGCGATTTTTCTTGGTCGATCGTAGACAGTTCCATCGAAACAGTGAAAGCAATCAAGTGATTTTGGGCAGGCACTTGGGAGTCGCGAACTGAGCATTTGCCGTGTCTCGCCCGGAGAAGGCCCTGAAAAAGAAAAACTATTTTAGAATACGGAAAATTGAACGAAGTTTGAGAATCTTCGATTGTTCACAAACACTTTTTTCATACTTAACTGGCGAATGTGATGGATTTGCGGGCTCAAGCAACGCTGTTACTCGAGATTTCAAAGTGATCGCGCGCGAGGGGTCGCGGACACGGAGTTTGGAACTTTGAATCATACGTGTTTGGTAGAAATTAAAGACACGTCGGATGATACGTCACATCTTCACAAGACGTGCCGCAGGAACGTTTGCAGTTGGTCCGGTCCCATAATGGTATCCTGGTTATGTTTTGATTAATATCCGCGGAGCGCCCTGAAAATAACAACGATATTATTACAGCCCGAGAATACCTTTTGCCATTGGCAATGGCAGAATCGCGAATACTTCGAATTGCGGTCTGTGCAATTCCCAATGGCGCATTTACGTGTCTTTCAAAGATTTCTTCCATTCATATCGTACTTACCTGCTCGAGTTTGAAATTGCGGCTGTTGTTGTGACTCCGAGACGACGTTTTGCAAAACTTTGCGCGCTTCGAACCAATCCAAGAATTATTGCAATTTCGCGCACCCTTTCACTCGGGATTTCAAGACGAACGGATTCGATGTCAAAGTGAACTTTGGAAATTCTTGTTCGTGGACCATTTTTATTGGTACAGCAGTCGTAACGCATCTTTGACTTATTAAGAACGTCGTTAACGTTGCCAGGACCCCGGGATAAACCGAATTGCGTTGAATTTATCATCAAGTTTCCAATTCCAGCGTTTGCGTAGGAACATCAAAGACAAAACTCACTAATCACTGAAACTTTCGTTCCACTCGCAGACCCCCGAATCCGGTGTCACTTCGGTTTAAAAGAAATCCCCCCTCCCGTGTTCGTCGTACAAATCGTATCCCGACGCTATCAATCATCCTTCGCTTCTGGAATAAATAAACGGATCTCAAAGAGAGCCATTAAAGTCAAATTTATTTATTATTTACCGGTCGACCGGCGAAGAAACATAAATCTCGTCGGGCTATAATTGTAGCGCGATTTTGCTTTGAACAAACAATGCATAATTCAAAGTCGCGCGGATCATTAAAACGAGTGCTATTATATTTGGCGTGATCCGACGTCGTGGATTATAAATTATTCATCGACGAAATGTTTTCAATGGAACATTCAACCGACCGACGCCCGGGATGCCGCCGTGTCCGCTTTTACAAACTCACCTTCTTCCGTTCGTCTCGACTTTGTCGCACTTTTCCGAAGACCCGCACTTCCTTCCTCGAAAGACGAGAACCAAACGACGACTGGATTCGGTCGCTTTTTTACAAATCCCGTCGATTTTGAGGTACACTGAAAGAACAAGATTGCAGAACTAGCAATCTGCATGTCACAATCCAGATTCTTAGAAATATTATTTAATCTTTGTTTTTTATATGCATTTTCTTTATATTTTATATATGCAATAGTGGATATCTTTGTAGACAATATATATTAAACAACTTTGGTTTGGAATACTTAATTAATTCATTAATAATAATTAATGAAGGTTTATTTAATGCTATTCAAATGATAAGTCAAATTTTGTTTAATATAAATATTATATTATACTTTAAATATCTTATATTTATGTGTAAATTACAAATATTGCATTAGTATATTTGTATTTAATACACGGAGAAATAAAATATAATATAAATTACCATATCTTCTGGTGTTCGAATGATATCTTGAAGGATATTTAAAAAATTACTATACTATTAAAACAATATTTATTATATGATATAACAAAAATGTGTCAAAATTCCGTCTAGTTTTATTATACTATATAACAAATTTTACTGTATAAATAAAAAACGTTTTCATTATGGTATAGTAATTTTCTATACATCTATTCAATTAGTCAGCCAATGCCAGAAGGTATGGTAATTTATACTGTAACTTTTTTTCTAGTGTATTTATTAAATATTTATTTAATACTCAATATTTTACAATCTGAGATTATTCTATTCAAATACTTGCGATTGCAGATTTAACAATATAGATTTCTATTTTAGCAATATACTTTTCTCAGTGTAGCGCGCTTCCGATCGCGCATTTGCATCGGACTTCTGAACCGATCCCTGAATGGCGTATCAGTGTCGGTCACATAAATTTGACGCGGATTAATTAAAATAAATTGAATTTCAATTTTCGATTAACATTTATGACCGGAGTCTGATGGCTCCTGGCCTACATTTAAACGCGAATCGTAATTAATTCATTCATTGATAACGATCCCGTATATATATCGCCGAATCAGATTTATGCGCTCGACGTACGGTCTGGCATGCCGATTAGTGTAACGTAGCGTAATTCATTGATGAATTATGAAGCGGATCTCAAACGCGGAAGATGAATCTAATATTCAGATCGAATTTCATTGCTGCGATTATCAATTCCGCGACGGTTGCGCGGCTTTTGTATTCGTTAACTTCTTTTTCTTTTTGTATTCGGAAAAGAACGTCGCGGTAATTTATTTTTTCGCGCCCGTTACAATATTGTACACGAAGAGAAAGAAATACCAATATTTATAATACGGGGATATTAAATTCGAATAAACTGAATGTTAATTGGTAGTATGCTATCAAATTTTCATATTTTGATAAACTGGTTTACGTACACTGTAAAAAGTAACTTTTCAAAAACGTCTTATTTCAAGACATTTTTATAGAAAAGGTAGTATAAGAGTGTCTTATTATTAAATACTTATTTATGTCTCGAGCATGAAAATGTTTCAATTTAAGACACTTGTTTTAGTAGTGTATTTTTGACAAATAAGAACAATGTAAGGGTAAACTAGATAATAATAAAATTCACTTTGATTAATATTTCAATAAATCATATTATACTACTTTTGAATAAATACAATGTAATTAATCCAGAACTACAAATGTATCTTTTTTCATCAACTTTTTGTTAACTTCATTTTGGGTTAGAATGTTAAAACTTGATAATCTATTTTGGCAAATTTTAACAAACAGTTGTACCACCTTTGCTGAATTGAATCAGAAAAACGAGGATGTTAAATTTAATAAACCGATTGTTAAATTATAATTGATACCATTTGATGAATTGTTTGACGAATTACAAATATAATACCAAATTAGTAAACTTTTTAATAATAATCGAAACATTTTTTCTCATTGTACATATTTAAAATTAACTTACAAGTTTAGGTAATCGTAATTCCGAGTAGTTGGAATGGGATTTTACGGAGTCCCTTAAAAACAGTTGTATAATCCTATGAAAAAAAAAAGTTAGAATCGCATTATGAAACGAATGAATGCTATTATAATATTTGAATGCGGCACGGAAAAGTTTTGCGGTCGGGTTAAGTCGGCTTTGAATTGCGGGGTAAGGAAACTTCGCGCTTGAATTGTCCGCGAGACGACTGCGCCACCCGCGCGTTCGAGCGGATCGCATAATTTTCCAGTCGCGTTTTCCCATTGATTGACGTAATTTCACTCGCCCGAACGGTTATTTGCATTCGTAAAAGACGACGTTGCCTTCGTCCTTTTTCGTTCACGTAATGTCAATTAAATAATAACAACAACAATAACATAACATTTAACCTTAATCACACGCGTATGCGAATGTTGCAAACATGTTAATTTAATTATTGAATTATGCAAATGGCAACCCGTATTTTTGTCGGCGACTTCCCCGAGCGCCATTTTGTTTAATTATAACGTACGAATTAACAATTTAATTACGCCGACGATTTGGAAATAAAGCAGAAAGTACGAGGCCGGACGTAGCTGCTTGCAAATCGCACTCAACCAAAGCCCGACGAATCGACGTTTCGCTTTCTCTTAAACGACAATCGTCAAATCGGAAATGACCTCACGAATCGTATCTGACAATTTGCGACAATTGCAATCATCTTAACAACAAAGTTGCGTTTAATGGCAACACAATGCATTCGAATGACAGACGATACCATCGTCTAAAAGAGTTCGCCGTTAAGTCGTGATACGGCGGTTTATAAGGAAGTAAACTGCCATTCATACCGTCTCCATAAACAACAATCCCGTAATTAATGTTTCAACGAGGGAAAATCTTCCCAAACCCACTTTCGTGATCTGAAAGTCTAATTCCGTCAATGAGAATATTGTTATTTGCCGGAGCACGCGGTAAAGACAATAATTCCGCTTCAATTAAAAATCCTTTCATGCGAACCTTACGCGGTTGTGTTTTAATATAAAAGCCGTTCTCTTTTGTTGTTAATAACCGACGACGTGCCCGCGCCGTTTCGCCATTGTCATATTCCAATTTGGATGGCTGTGCATTCGTTGATTTTGACGAACGACCGTTTTTTTATCAACAAAACGAGTTTCTTACATTTTGGTATAGTGAGAAAAATTTGATGATAAATATTGTAATGAATTATTATAAAAGTGTTGTGTATTGTTCGAACAAAGAAAATTGTAATATTGCAGTATAAAATCATTTACGAATATAATATTTTTTTCTTATATTTATGTTATTTGTTATCATAATTCATTATAATAGTTACTATCAATTTTTTCTCAGGGTGTATATATATATATATTATATATTTATGTATAATATTTATGAATCTTTCATTTAAATGTGTACGTATATCGAAAAGAATATTTCTATGATTTTTACCAAACTAGATAATAAACTTAGACTAAATACATACAAATCAAAATAAATAATGAATGACCTTGATTTTTTGTTTTGATTTTGATCCTTTTCGTAAATAGTTTGGTAATATGTGACAAACTTTTGAAAGTTTTTAACCATAATTTATTATATTTTTACATTTTCGTCATTTTTTTCATATTGTTATTATATTATATTATTATTATTTTATTATGATTAATATTGCAATATCATATTATTTATATTTTATAGTTTAGTATAATTTTTTAAATTACTTTAATTCGGTTCATATATAAATTTTCTGAATAATTTTACGAACATTAAAAAAATAACACATTTTGACGAAAAATAAAAAAAAAGTGAAAAATGTAATAAAATATGATTAATAACGTCGTCAAAACTGCCTTGATAATTTGCAAGAACAATAATGTCGTTTGATGCTCGGT
>JABFQC010006012.1:0-11119 GCA_022817085.1 Psilanteris sp. ZL-2020 | reverse complement strand
GGGGGGGGGTTATAGTACATAATTACTATTAGATTAAAAAATAATGTATCTGAAGATATTACGAATTATAAATATATGAATTTGGAAAATGTACTAAATTTGTTAAAGGGTTTAACAAATAATTCGTTGTACACGGAGAGAATATTTTATTGTAATAAATAAATATATGATTTAAATAAACGTTTTACTGAATCAGCCAAACATTTATCTAACTCGAAACAATGTTTATTAGTTACAGCCAAACATTATTCTCCGTGTATGTCATAATTTATATTTAAATAAAGACAAACATTGTCGAATCATCGTCGAGTATTCGAGCACGCTGAGACGGTAATCGAAGAGAAAATGGCAATGTAATAAAAGTACGAACAATTAAAGTAATATCTTTTCCTCGCATTGTATTACTATATAGTGTATAAGTCTATTTCTTGGGACAAATTTACTCAAATAAATTGTTTCTACAGGTTTTCGCAAATGAATGAATATAGATCCTCGAATAATGCTCTTAATAATCCACAATGTATTAAGTATTTGGCAATTTCACGCTTCACAATGATGCTGTCCTGTAGGTATCTTTTCGTGGAAATTCTCGAGTTTTCCCCCGAAACTTCGTTCCTTTGAGTCATCTATACAGCAACAAGTGTCTCAAAGACCAAGTTCATTTACCTTTACTAGCATCTTTTCCGTTTAAAATTGACATTTAGCAGACGCATGTCGAATCCTTTAGTCAATAAAATTAATAAACATACCATAATAATAAAAAATAAGGAAGATATAAATAATAATAAATAATATTATTTATTATTCAATAAATAATAATAAACAGTAAAATAATGTTTTCTTAGTGTAAATTTAATGTAATATATTTGTGTTAATAAAAATATATTAATATTAAATGTAATTAAATATTTCATCTGTTTAAATTTTGACATACATACTTAGCCAATAAAATTAACGACTTAAAACTTATTTATATGTTTTCAGATTCAAATAAGAATTTCTCTAATCATTTGGTATACCGTAATATTCTATTCTCAACCATCTATCAAATATTGTTTTTCCATTTATATACATCAGCTGAAATATTTTTCCATCTGTCAAAAATTCGCCAACTCTTTGAAACGACAGCTTAATTCGAATTTTTTTGCGGTTCGGAATGCTGATATATAAGTTTGTCTGATTGAAACGTCAATTAGAATAATTTTGTTCGTTTAACGTAATGAAAAATCGAAAAATAACAATGGCTCTTTGTTTAGTTCGGAGAAGACAATTGGGCAAGCTTCTATCCGACCGAGTGAAACGTCATCGCCGATCGAAAAATCAAAACGAAAAATCACCGGGCTATGTTTGCGTGCGGCACACGCCACACCAGGAGATAGAAAAAAGTGCATGTGCTATTTATAGGAGAGGAACACCTGGTGTTAAAGTACGGCACCACGTCCATATACCCGTTCTTACGTTGGATAAGACATTTTCAATGACACCTGCGCGCGCATAATACTACTGTGATAATTTTAATTCTTCTTTTTGTTATATGTACATCAAAATAAATCATTTTCAATTTTTTATGTTAACTGGGTTATATTTAAGGGTTCTTTTATTCTTTAAGTTTTCGTTCAAATTTGCTTATTGCTATTGTAAAGATAGATTTTTATTCGAAATAATGCAAAATAATAATTTGCCTTTTAAAATGTTACATACTGAATAAAATAATAAGATCAATATATTAATTATTAATGAAATGTGACTATCATTATTCTGACTAACAATATGTTTCATTAGCACGCTTAGATAAATGACAACGAAAATTAAGGTATAAAAATATAAAGTCTTTTTTTAACTCATGATGTCATATACTATGAAATAATGTTTAGAATTTATAAAAAAAGTATACTTTAGTATTTTGAATATATACACAGCAATTCATATTACTATTAAGAGTTAGGAAATAAAATGTGGCTTGACATGATATAATTGTTTGGAATGCAAATTGTGGACCAAATGTAAGTTAATAGTGACTAATTTTCTGGATATTGACAATAAGAGTAAAATATTTCGTGTCGATCGATCTTCTATTATTATTATAATGTGTTGAAATCTAGGTGTGAATAACAAACTCAAATCAAAGAACTACTTTGATTTCAACGAATAATCAATTTGATTCTGTTTTCTTATAACGAATATAAATTACAAATTTAGATCTATTTAAATGATTTAAAGCAATAATGGTTTAATACTTTATGCTCACGATATATAGATATTCTTGTTATTACCACCTCAAAAATAAGCTCTTAAATTATATTATTTAACTGGATTAAATAAATTTTAAAAACAAATTAGATTTAATTAATTAGAAATCATTTTATAAATGTAATGATGCACCATATTCAACCTTATATATTTCGTTTCATTTTAAATAATTATTCTCGAATTAAAACGAAATAGAATGTTTAATTAATCAAAACTATATTATAAATTTTTTATTACGCATGATTTAAAATAAAATACATATTCTACAAATGTAATTCAATATAGAGTTTTAAATAGTAAATACAAGTGTTAAAATGTGATAAATTATTAAACTAAATTAACGAAATAATAGATATTACATTCTATTATAGAAACTAAAGATGTATTCGTTAAATTTTTGAATATTTGGCTGGTTCAAAATATCATATTCTAATATTTTGAGATAATAGAAAACAATATAGATTTTACTATAGGCAAGGAAGAACCAAATGTTAAACTTTAGTAAATTGTAATGCGTGATGTGTGCGTGTCTAGAGTAGAGTATTGAATCAAATTTATTTCTCTTGTTGCGTATCGAAATTCGTACTATCCGTACAATATTGTTCCACTCAAATGTATCTAGTTACCTCACAAGGCGATCACCGTCTGTTGAATTAACGGTACCTCCCTCCTTTCGTAGTTATTATAACGCACAAACTTATTTCGTAATCGTATATCTCCCTTAATATTAATCGGCTCGAGTTTCCGGAAATCGCATTTTCGGTGGTAAAAGACGAAATGCAAGAAGGTGCACTGAACCCACGCATCACTTGGAACAATCGAGTTATTTTTCAGAAGGTGAGATTCAGATTATAGTCAGTGCAACTTCCAAAAATCTTATTATATATCCAGATGTTCAATATATCAGTTTTCATTTGTATACTCTTCATAATTATAGTTTCATAAAATTGTTTACGCGCTTGAATTTATAATATGTAATATTCATTAATACGTAGAATCATAGATACATTTTGAAAATCATTATATATAATAGAAGGATGTTATAGCATCTAGACGATCCAGTCTTGTATGCTGCGCAACATTATTTTCCGACTATCCCCCTCTTTACAAAAATCGATTTTTCGTCAAAAAATCTAATTTTTCAAGAACGTCTAAAATTTCTTGATATCAATAGGCAAGATCATTTGAGGTGTTAAAAGTCCAATACTAAGGGATTTTAACAAAAATTGTGACAATTGTGAAATTTGGACATTCGTGAACATATCGACAAAAATTAACTGTTGTACGTTAAAAATTACATTTATTATAATTTCTGTAATTAATTTACACCTCCATTCAGCCTAAAGTCACTTCAAGTTGCTTTGAGAAAAGTAAATCTTTGGTCAAATTTTTGGTTATTTACAAAATCCCACGAAATTCCCACAATATCAAAACAAAAAACAGATTTTTAGTCGAAAAATTAAATTTCGTGAAATCGTCCTAATGGACTTCATAGCAATAATTCAGATCATTTGAGGTATTAAAACGCTATTTGAAAGAATTTTTGACCAAAATTGTGGAAATTGTAACGATTTAAAAAATGGTTATTTTTGAAAAAATCGACAAAAATGAACCGTATTATGAGAAAGATTACTTTCAACCACTTAAATGATCATTTCTGCACTGCATTTACACCCACAAATCCGCCGAAAGTCATTGCTAGTTATATTATGAATATATATATAAACATATTTTATATAAGAAAATGGCAAAAATATATAAAATATAATAAAAGAAATATTCTAATTAGATACATACTTCTACTTTTAATTTTATTATAATATATAATATAAATTATGTTTTGTATAGACTATCAATCAAGTCATGCAATAAATTATAATGATAACACAAAATGTTCATTAAGCGTGCAATAAACGGTACAATATTTTACGTTTAAATTACAATTTTGCCACTTATTTAGGCTTTAATGGATTTTTTTTTGTATCCAATTTCAGAAATACTACTACTATTGTTTCTACTAAGGACTGCTCATATAATTAACACTTTAAGCATAGGAAAAACATTTTTTCTTTCATATTTTCCGCCTATTATGTTCATGATAGTTCCAATTATTAATATTTCTTTCACAAATCGTAGCAATAATCAGCAACGCTTTAAAAATCCAGCTGCATTCTCGAACACCTTTCCGTTGGCCCACCCCCTTCCGCAGGAAATCGATTTCTACACAGAAAAATAAACCTCAAATAGAAAGAGGGGCACACTTTCACCACGCGTCATAGTACTTTGTTTTCCCCATTAATTTCATCGCGATGTAAAAATTTTAACGCCAGGGGGTGATTTCGACACCTCCAAACAAATTGTTCCTCGCCGCAAAACTTTCTAGCCAAACATTTCTGCGCAATGCATTAATTGGTGGAAAATGTAGGGCTTTTATGGAAACTTGACCAGGTATTAGAAGGTGCGAAAAGAAAAGCAACGATTAATAAAGAAACACAGATCGACCGTTGACGTGCTTGTAAATCTGTTTAAGATTCACATAACATGGTACAATAACCTCAACATTTCTGTCGTCAATTTTTACAATGGAATACGTTGAAAGTCATTCATATATAACCTTCAATAGTTTGCAGATAAATAACATACCATCAATCCAATAACTTTCCGCTGAAATAATGATTAAAAGACTTTAATGAACGTGTCTTAATATATCGGATTTTCTAACTAATAACAGTGATTATTAATTATTATACTTTAAGCTACAACAGACTTACCTATTTTCGCCTCTAATATTTTTGTTGAGAAACTTTATATATAACGTTTATATGTTATGTTAATATGTTGAAGGCGTTGAATGTGTTTGAATGCAATTGATAAAGATAAAAGTTAAAGATAAAACGAAATACTTTTTATGCTGGAATATTTTATAGATATTATTTTTTGAATTACTATAACAATGATCAGCGAAATTTAATACTCTGGTTAAAATTACATATGATGAATTACTGTTTATATTATGAATTTGAATTTTTAAGCGAAATAACATAAAATTTGATATTTTTGGTAGATATGTATGGTTTAAAATACAAATTTATAGCTTTTTATATGAAAATATTACTGTTAAAAATAATAAATTTTACTTTTATCGCTTAAAATTATAAACTATTTTTGCAAGTGTAATTTTTCTCATTATAGAAAATGAGCATGTATAATGAGTATAGAACATTATAACACTAGAAATTACATAATTTTTAATATGTCTTGTGTTAATTTTTATAAAGTTTTTATCAATTAACCTTATATATTAAATTTTACTATCAAATTTTTCTTAGCATAACACATTGATGTGTATACAAATAAAAAATAAAACATTTATAAAACATTTAAGTTTAGTAAATATATTGAAATTAATACATTATTTTTATAAAATTATTGTTTACATTCAAATATATTCTAAGTTTATAATTTTGATGTAAATCTTCGGTGTGTTATCTTCATATACGTATACGCGATCATTGAAATAATTTACATTTGTTTTAAGAACTTTAATGAAATATTACCATATATTTAAGGATTGTTGATGTATATACGGTTTTTGAATTAAATAAATTAATTAATCTTAATTCAATGGAATGAAAGAAAACAAATCGCTTTACTAATAACCGAAAATCAGACAGGTATGAAATAGGAGAGAACAAAAGTGGCAAAGATGCCATTTGGTTGAGATAAATTACCGTACTGATTGTACATCTGGCTAGGCGCCTCTAGTATTCTTCAATAGATGCGAAAACTCGGGCTATTGTAAAGATGGCCTGGTGACAAAAAGGGAGCAATGCTTTAATGATGAGACGTTTAACCCAAACTCAAGATGAATTACCATATTGATTGAGGAATGAATCGAAGGCGGAGTTTTTGGTATGTTATTGTTGCGAAAAAGTGTCCAAAAACTGTAGAAAGAATAAAACGGTTTAAAACAGAAAGATAAATTATAAGTGCATTTCATAAAGGTCGTCCTATAATTTGCCGAATTAGATAAATTATCATTATGTTATTAACACCAAGGGCAAGCTGTGGAGAACAGATTGACAGGTTATAAATTTTTTTTATATTTTACGACGCGTGTACAATTTTTTTACTGTATACGCTCGAGTAAAAATGAAAATGTACAATATATTTTTTGTATAACAATTTTATTTCAATTATATTACGAATACATTACAAATATATTTATTAATTAAAATATATATTTCTGCTATATTGCTAATATGTTGTTATTATATTTTAATTTATGTATAATATATATTATTATTTTTATTATAGAATAATGTATAAAACTAAGCGGTACACTGTTTAAATAGTAAAAAATTATATTCCTTAATTTCATTTGTGTACACGTTTCATATTACTGTTGTTATTGCGAAGATATTATTGTTTCAAGTGGTAAAGTTTATCATTTAAATGGTAATGATTACCACTCAGTGTTTTCAGTAAAAAATAAATACCGCTTCGTAATATAATTTTGTTATTTATAAAAAGTGTACGAGTAGAACTGCTGTTTATAACACTAATTTGGCGACATTAAAACAAAATTCTAAAAGTTATTGATATACTAATAATAAATTCAATAACATAATATCTAAAAATTACTGTTTATAATGGCATTATACCAAAAAATAGAAGGAAATTTTAGTATGTAAACTGTATTTTTACATGGAAAAACATTAATTTTTAGGTTTTCATTTTAATGGCTCCAAATTAGTGTTATAAACAACAATTTTCTAAGTTTAATTTTTCTGAGTGTATATAAATTCAAAAAATGTGAAAGTAATTTATCTCAGCCTCAAAAGTGCGTAAAAGTAAATAGATATATTTAAACGAATGCAACAAAATTCGCTATTGTTCAAGTCGATTCGGAGTTATAACGTTGAGCAAAATTATTTTCACTCGGAGTCCGGCCAATTGTTATCGATAAGTCTTAAAAATAGGTAGCAAGTGAAACGTCGAGATTTACGTCAAGTTTTAGCAACAGGCATTTATTGCGTCTAACAATGCGAAGAGGGAGGGGTCGGTCGGTCGTTAATAATTTTGAACATTGTATGGAGTGAGAGCCAACCAAAGCTCGATTTTGAATGGGGCACCTACGTACCGGCACTTGGGCGAACAACGCCAGGGTACGCGCGTACCCGTTTGCGTCTCTTTTGATCTTATGACGGTGCAATTTGTACTCCGAACAACTTTATTTTGGAATTTTTTTTACTAGTTATTGTCATTGTTAAGTGATGATTTGCGACTTTTAACGTGCGTAATCCATTTCTGAATGAGCGCTTTCGGCTCGTAAAATTGAAAAAGGATTAAAAGAAAATTTTGGGCGTCATTTTTCGTAATTTTATCATCCAAAATAATTTTTTCATTCTTATTCTTACGTTTCTTGAATGAATGAATGAATTTCGGAAGAGAGTGTAACGTCAGATTGCAGTGATTTATGGAGTGTAGTTTTTTTTTAAATATGCATATTTTGTTTGTAATGTAGCTTGGTTTACATATTATTGTGTATATTATTGTTTGCATTATAGGACATATATTGTGTGAAGTGCCTTATAGAATTCGTATTCTTAATATTAATATAGGAATGCGTCGGAATCCTTTTTAATAGTATTAAACCGTTATTTATAATATTTCTAGTTATTATAAAAATAGAAAGAAAGAAAAAAAAACATGAATTACATAGTAACCATTTTTGTAGTTTATTTTTAGAGTAATTTAGATTAACATGCAGAATATAATAATAAAATATAAATTACAAAAACATGCTATTTTAATCAGTATTATTTAGTTTTATTCTAATTGTTTTTGTTGTATCTATGGCATATAACATCGTTAGTCGTACAATTTCACATTGTACCATTCTTACAATTTGAATAGTAATCGACGTCAGCCAATGAGATAACGGAAATCGTCTGGTTTAAACGATGAGAAGCATCAAAATGTTACAATGTAAATTGTACAATTTCATTTTCTCAGTGTAATATAATAATATTATATTCGTAACATAAAAAAATTACATAATGATTACCGTTTATCAATCAATATATTTCAAAACTTAAAATTAAAAACAATAAACAATTGTTTTTAACTTTTAAGTAGAATATGTCATTATAATGTTAAATTATAAAATGCACTAAATTGTAATAACATTCATTGTTATTTAAAATATTAGTACCGATTATTATATACTAACAATTAATAAAAATAATTCAATTTAACGGAGTGCACTTTATAACACGTAATCAAATTTATAAAATATATAATTCATACACAATACGGTTAAACTTGAAAACGTAGCAATTTGTTAATTACATTCCCTCCATTATTATTCGAAAGTTGATATTTTGTTTATTGCTTTCATATATCATACATGAATTTCATACCCACGATTTTCTATACGTATTATTTCCTCGACACAATTTACTTTAACCCCGAATGAAATTCAAGTTTAAGCATCGTTGAAACTCAAAAAGCCTTTCGAACCACCTAACCCAAAGCGCACGAACCGCAATTGCCATTTGGCTATTAATTTTTGGTCACATAATCCCGCGAACGCCGACTCGAAAGTTCCAATGACGCGTTGCCGGTTGTCATTACGAGCCTCGCAACGCAGGCCGGCTCTTATTATAATCGATTCGCAACAATCGTAGTCGATATTATTCGTGTTGGTGCGCGCTGGATTATGCTTTCGAGCGCGTACTTTCAAAAATGCGAGGGATATAAAGCAGAAAGGAAAGAGAAAGACAGCGAGGGAAAGAGAAAAAGCGTCGCGGACAGAAAGGGACGGCGACCCGAGACGAGGATGGCAAATATCGGAGCGAAACGAGAGAAACGGAACGACGCAGAGAGAGAGACGTGAAATCGATGACGAGGGTTACTACCGGCTGAAGGAAGAGGGCGGGCACGAATTCGGCGGGTGCAACAAGGACGGCTGATCGGTAGAACGTGCGCATTGGTCTTGCACACGTGCAGAGGCACGCGTCACCCTAACAAAGGGCCCGCACCGGACCCGGTTTCCCCCCATTTCAGATCCCACCGATACCCGATGCTTAACTGCGCGCAACACGTTCTGGCTCCTCGTTGTACACGTACTACACGAATAAATTCGTCCAGTAGATAATTTTAACGCACTGCGCGCGCGACACCTTTCATGTAGCTACGCCGATCGTTGATTACAACGCCGAAAACAATGATATTTTTAATTCATCCGATATATCGATCGATACACGACGCGACGAACACTACAAATAACGCCATTTGTCTGTATACTTACAGTGTGTTTACTATTAGATTACCAATAAATAACTTGTTAAGATAGTGCTTTTTACAGTTGATTTTACAGGAGAATCATAATTTTTGTTATTTCTCATTGAATATGAAATTCAATTTTTTTGCTGTGAATTACGACGTTATGACGAAATGTTATTTTGTTAAATAGTAATTTGGTAAATTCGGTTGTTTAATATACGAAACATTCGTTAGAAGATTTTTGAAAAATTGTATCAACGCTGCGTGTAGCAAGTTGTGTATCTGATTGTTTGGTAAAATAATAATTGTTCGCAAATAATTATGTTCAAATGTAAACGAATTTTACTGCAAACGCGCAGAAATATTTTGTAGAGACAAACAAATTTTGTTTCGTTCAACAAAACAGGTTTGTTGTTATTTAACTAAACAAATAGTTTCGTCAGATCAAGAAAATATGATTCAAATTCATTTTGTCATATTGTTGATATTTTTTATTTGAATCAACACACTAATTTTGTAAAAACATATTAAGCGCTTCAGTAAAAATGTAAATATTTACGAAATATTTTATTCAACTCAGATATTTCACAGACAAATTGACAAAATACGCTTAACAAAATCATTTCTTTAATTCAACTATTGCATTTCTGTGCGTGCAATGTATGTATAAAATGCTGCGTATAATAATCATGAAATAGGAACTTTTGTTTTATATAATATCTATTGTATTAATATAATTTTGGATACCAAACTGAGCATGGTAATTTAAAAACCGCGTTTTGGTAATGAAAATTTTGAACAATCTGTAAAACACGGTTTTGATCGCGTTTCCAAACACGATGTTCCGTGTATAACTTGTTTCGTTGTTTGATTCGATTAAAAAGAATGAGTAATGCGAGCTATAAATAATTGAATTGTATTTAATATGCGACAGAGCCAGTTTTCTTAACCTACGTAACGTGGAAATACCAGATGTGACATATAAATTTATCGCCCGCTACTGTCACAGACAATTATACTGGTGAAATATTATGTATGGCAAGTTTATACCTCGAACCTCTAGCCAACGTACCATGATTTGTGAGAAAGTTCGCGCCTCATTCCATTTATGACAAGAATAATTAGCGTTATGCTTAAGTGATGAACTCTTTCATATTTTCAATTACGCTTTTTATGTAAACAAAGAAGATGTACCGAGTCTGTTATATTATATTTGTTATAATACAGTAAATTAGAAAATTCGAATGTGGTACGAATTCACTGGATTCGCACATCACACGTAGAAATGTTTTATTAAAAATGACTATAAATTATGGTATTTCAGTGCTATGGAAACTAATATTTCAAAAATTATTATACGTCTTTAATACAATACAATATCTTCTTGACAAATTATCTATATTTGATAAGACAAATTATCAATTTGCATAATACTACACTCAGAAAAATTATACGTAGAAAATTGCTGTTTAAAACACTAATTTGGAGACATTAAAGTAAAAACCTAAAAATTACTGTTTTTCCCTGTACAAATACAGTTTTTCTTACCAAAGTTTGCTTCTATTTTTTTGTATAATGC
>JABFQC010006011.1:0-11120 GCA_022817085.1 Psilanteris sp. ZL-2020 | reverse complement strand
GGGCGCGTGGGTGTGTCTGCATCGTAGTGGCTGTCATTAACAATAAGCAATAGAGAGACATGTAGATGTGGTTGTGTGTTTTTTGTTTATTAGAATATTATAAAATTTTTTTTTATTTAAAATTTTAATAAATTGATTTTTTTTTTTTTTTTTTTTTTTTTTTTTATTTTTTTTTTTTTTTTTTTTTTTTTTTTTTTTATCAAAATTGTATATTGCTATTGCGATTTAAATGCGTAGAAGATAATATGTAAACTTTGAAAGACATATCACGAACTGAGAAATTGTGTACGTACTAAGCCAGTGTTACGAATAAAATATATGAAACTGCAAACATCTCGCATAAATTTTCACTACAAAACAAATGATATGGAATTGTTGAATTCACAAAATAGTAAACATCATATTTATTCTGACAGTTTGCTGGGTGTGAGTTCAGTTTTTGTTTTGCGTTACAATTCATCAGAAACCAAAAATTTCAATAACACTCTACATACATATTCAATTTGCATTCAATAAATTACCAGACGGTAATGAATTGTAAATTTATATAATACGAAACAAATTATAATATAAAACATTACAGAAAATTAATATATACATAAATTTATACATAAATGATGTAATATAAAAAATAGGTATAACTTTTACAATCAGTTCTATTTTTATCAAAACAAATTTAATTTTAAATTAATAGATATTTTTATCCTCATGGATGAATAAAATCTAAGTAATGCTTTCACATCAAAATAAATATTACATAAAACATGCATTCATTTTTGTTAATATATTCAATTAGTTAAACAAAAATACTTTCACATTCACATTCTATTGTGATAAATTCGAACATTGCAATTTATATCTTATATTCATTTATCTATATTATAAAAACGTGTTTTTAGTTGTTAGAATAATTACATGCTCGTGATTATTTTCACAATTATATATATAATGACACATTATTTTATAGCATTATTATAACAATATAATAATATTTTAATGTGTTTGTTATATTATTGGACTGTTGTAAAATTAAAAAAAAAGTTTCTACCTTTTATACTAAAGACGTACGGTATTTTAAATAGACAAAATATTTTAATTGAAGATATATGGTTATGTTCAAATTGGCAAAAACTGTTATACTGCATGTCAACGACGAGGGAATATTTATTGTATATTATATTATTATACACAATTTCATTTAAGAAATTGTTCATAAGGAGTACGTAAGTATTTATATATACGCAACTATATAAATATAAATTCTAGTATTGAATATATTTTAAAGATCAATCTTTGTTAACTAACTTAAGGAAAGTAAGATTATACTTTATATGTATAATATTTTCAAAATAAACATTTTCTGCAATTCAAATCACGAATAAGCTGAAAATGAGTATAAAAGCTCAAAATTGATTTGAATTGAACAAACGGTCAGCAGTTTGCGATAAAGACTCAATTAGAGAATTATTGGATTGACTTTGGACTGACAAAAAATCAATAGGAACGATGGGATAAAGTTGATAATAATAATTTTATTATTGAATCAATGAATCTAAAAGTCATGGATGATCCAAAATCGTAGAGAGTAATAAAAATATACATTAAAAACATTATTGTAAGAGGTCTAGTAAAAATAAATAAATTCAATTTGACAAAATATCAAGGAATATTAGAAAAATATGACAATCTATAGTTTTTTATATTTATTAACAAAGTTATTATCATATTATAACTATTATTTATTTATTATAACATTGAATTATATAAGATTCTTAATTCTATATAGGAGAAATAGCTATTTATTCTAAATATTTATACTAAATCAATGTTTTATATAATTTCATTAAATTTACTAATTTAAATCTTTATAAGAGTGAAATTGTTCTTTATATTTAAATTTGAAATTTTAAACTTTGCTTAGATAGTTATTTCGCTTATAATATTGGCTTTAATTTTTATAAATTAATAATCACGAGGATTTCGAAATCTGGAATTTATTGACTAAATTTATATATATTCATTTCAAGTACGAGTGTAAAATGTTAAGTAATATATACTGCAGTAAATTGCAGTTTCTGCATTTTTGAATAGATTCCTAAGCAGTTAATATGTACCTCAAATATAAAAAATTCACGCTACAGTTTACTTATTTAAAATTTTATTTTACATTCATTTAATCAAAAACAATTTATTTAAATTTGTTTTTATTCAGATGGCGCATAAATTATTTTTTTAAAGTTAACAACAATCAAATATAGAAAATAACTATTCAATTATTATATCAATTATATAAAATGTATATTGAAAAATAAGCGTCATAGCCATAGCATCTTTTTTGTATTTATGAACTATTGTATATAGTTTACTATATCCATATACTTTTCTTCAGTGTGCTTATAGTAATGTAAAATTAAATTTATTGCAATAATTACTATAGTAGTATTAGTAGATACGTCAATTTAGATTTTTAGTTATAGTGTAATTTATTTATAATAATAATAATAATAATAATAATATACTTATATATATAATTATTATTTAAGAATTAATAGCACAATAATAGATTTTAATTAATTTTATAACTTCATTAATAATAAAAGTCCATATAGTAATTAATTATTTAATTATATGGTTTATATATATTAAAAAAGTTTTTAGATGTATGCAATTTAAATACATTTACAAAATAATACCGTTTTAATATTAATAGTTTGGAGATGTTGATAGATTTCAACATATAAATCTATTGTAATTAATAATATAATAATTTAATATATTTATTTTACAATTAATCTTATTCAATTCTATATTTTCTGATTAGAATTCCTATTTTGTTTGACTTACAATATGGAATTATTACTGTATTCTTCAGACTTTGATCATAATACTTTGACAGTTAGGTGCATGTAAGAGCACCGAGGTATAACATATAACCAAAAACTTTGTTGAATTTAATAGACATTTAATTATATCTTCATTACATTGTCATTTTAAATAGCGCTCAGAATGCCTTACATAATGTTATAACTTACACTATCATGATGCAATAAACAGTATAGTAATCAGTGATTTTATAGAATGTAATACTTATAGATTTAAATACATCTAAAAAATTATATTTTTAAAACAAAAATTAAATTACTTTTTGATGAAGTTTTTTGAAACTTTCAATATATGTGTAGTATAGATTTAAACAATTGATTTCCAAAAGTAATTTAATACTTTATTTTTATAATATACAAAATAATTAAATATACAAAATGCCCGTTGAGTCAACAAAACTTCTCTGCATGTAGTCACTTTTAAATATTATTAAGTTGTAAATGTTTATGTAACAAAATTATATATAATATTTACAGTTTTGAAATTTTAAATATTAATTGTTTGCCACTGATGATAATTTCATTTATTTTAAATACTGTCGATTATTTATTAAAAAAATGTAAGATATTTTAAATATATTTTCACAATTCAGAATAATTTATAATAATATATATTTATTAAATGTTTTGAAAAAGTTAATACAATGTTAATACGAATTATATTTATTCAATTATAGTTAAATTATTTAAGCCTCAATAAACTGCACATATCAAGTCAAAATATGGCAAATGGTTCTCACACTTTAAGCGGTCGGTATTATATCAGAAGCTGCAGAACACTTTGACTGCTTGAGCATCGAATTCTCATAACCTTAAACTACTGCAGAAACTACAGTGTTGCATTGTGCTTCTAAGGACCACAGCTATTTCAAGACAAAATTACACAGTTCCGGCCTAATTTATTGAACATGTAAAGTTTAAAATATAAATTTTAGTGATAGAACAAATGTAAAAATGATTTACCAAAAGAAAAATATTAGTAAATATTGTATTTCTATATATATACTTTATTTTCGTTACAACTAAGAACTTACATTTAACGTAATATTACCCAGAACGATAAATCGGTAGACTGTCAATATTAACAATCAGCAAAATCTAATAAGTTTAGTATCCGTATTTTTTCTCACATTTTTCGATATATTATATAGTGAAATTGTTGAATATTTCTTTTTTCCATATAGCCTTAGAAGAAAGTATATATAATAATTTGATTTTCACCACTCTTTTATCACTATGACAATAATTCCATTCGTTTTGTTAATTGAATATAACTTTAGAAGTATATTATATTATATTATGAAATAAATATAAGGTCTATTTTTTATACATATTATTTACACATTTGAATAAATATATGCGAAGACATTTTTTTCCTAGATTATTAATTAACTATCATCCTCACTTTTTTATTTAAAACAACATTATTTCCTTATGTCTTAATATTTTATTATAAATAAAATATAATTGTTTCGATAATACCACTTTTATATAAAATTTGTATTTACGTGTATATAAATCTGCAATAAACACTTCTGCGAAAATAATTTAACCAAGACATTTTTCGATTACGCTTGCGTAATCTTAATTGAATAAGCCTATTTAACTTCATGACAATAGGGCGTAGGTAAAATGGTCGACTATTTGTCGGTAAATTGAGAGTCTACATAAATCTATATCCGTTAGTAAAATGGCTCCAGATGTTTCATCCAAAAAGAAACGGATGCCCTCAATTGTTTTATTGTTCAGAATTGAAAAGCATTTTCAGTCTCGATTGTTTGTGGTTTTGATGAAAAAGCGGAGGCGACAAAAGATCTGCCGCCTCTGAATGGAGATTCGTTCCAATGTGATGATGCGATGCTACGTTGACCGCGAAAACTCAGAAAGGAAGCAAAAAATATGAAAACGTTCGCAGGCGATATTTTCCTCGTCTCCTCATAACCTCTCTTTCTTGGATTCTAATGTGACACCGAATTTTTCAGTGTCTACACTCTTTGTTGAATGGAATATTTTTGAAGAGTTATGTGGAATGGAATATGTGTACTGTGCGCAGCAAACTCGAATATCAGAGTCATAATTTGCGCCAGTGAGAATGAACGAGGAAAACTGACGTCCGCAAGTGTGCGATAGAAAAGACAAAAACTTTGACAGAATGCGCTTATGTGTGCGGCGTGTTGCACAACCGACACGATCATATATGAATTGTTTGCTAATTTTTGCTCTTCATATAGATTACTGGTCAATGCAATCTGTTCCTCATGTATAAATCATGTTTTTTTCCAAATTGCTCGCGTTAAATTACAATACCAGTAATTCATTATATGATTTTATATATGTAAAAGTTATCATAATCGTTAATGAATAAAAATAAGAAAAAAATTACAAGAATATATTTCTTTCTCTTTCCAAAAGGATATTTGAAACATCTGTAAATAAATGTTCAATTTTTTGGGATTTAAATTTATTTTAAATTTCATCAAACTAATTATAAATAAATATACTTAAATATTGGTGAATTAAAATTAATTGTATATATACATATTAGTATTATTGTTTACTTTAAAGAAATTGATTGACATGTATATATAATATAATATATGTTGCAGATATTTGCCTTAACTTTCATTTAAACAAAATATACTTTTTGAAAAACATTTACAATTGATCATTTTCTACTTTATCTTCTATAAGTTCCACAACATTAATATTGAAAAGATATTAGAAGATAATTTATATATGATGTCAATTAATATAGTATATGACAATAAAGACATCGAGTAAGGCTGGATTTAATTTATAAAATAGTTAAAATAATAAGAAGACAACGTTTCTTGAAGCTTTCTCAATATGAGCTCTTTCATGAATTTTCTTGCTGATCGAAGTAAAAATAAAAAAAGAGATGAAAAAAGTGAAAGCCACACGATCCTATAAAGTAGTAAAGAGCAGGCTGTGGGATGAAAGCTTTCAACGTGTCTCGCTCGATGTGAATCTCGCATGCTTGGAACGGGCAACGACAAGTTAAAAGGGGCTCGCAATCAAGCAAAACGTAATTATTCCTCCAAAACTCAGTGAGGACGAAACGAGAAAACGACTTTACGAGATCGGTATTTCATTGAAAGTTTCCAATTTTTTACTCGTGTATTTGGACGAGTATCTCTGAAACATCCAAATTTAATTTTGAACGACAAATAGTTTTCAAAACACATTCTTAATTTATTGATTACATTCTTTTGATCTATTAGAAATGTCAAATTAATGCTATCATTATATCTATCCGTATTAAATAAATTCTATAATTATAGAATTAGCTGTCTATGTTTATGTTCTCTACATTTAATTTAGAAAAATTAAATACTAAATACGTAATCACATGCATGAATGATGAGTCATATTTGAAAAAAACGTATTTGTATAAAATATATACGAATATTTATTAAAGTCATTCTACTTTGCATTTATTGTTTGTTTTTATAATAATTATCATAATAATTTTACAATAATTTATTTTACATTATTAATTAAATTTAAAATTGAAAAAATATATATCATCAAAAACTATGATCATTTTAATAATCGTTTAAACAAATATATTACTTTCAGATATAATTTGATACAAAATTTAACTACAATATGAATAAAGTTAATTTAAAATTTCGAAGTTAATTGCTATATTGCATGAAATATAGAAAAAAATATATTGTATTTTACTACAGTTTTTAATAATATAATTCAATTAATATAGATGTTTTGTTTTGAAATAATAAATAAAATATATATTTTACAATGAATTTTGTAAATGCTTTAATTAATTTTATTTAAATATTTATATATATTAGATTATTATTATCATTATTATTATTATTATTATTATTATTATTATTATTATTATTATTATTATTATTATTATTATTATTATTATTACTAATAACATTTTTTTAATTAAATTTATATAAATTGAAATAGTATTTAATGGGATATATTTCTGAGTGAAATCATGAAAATATATATTCATTAATATTAACATTTATATTAACATTTAAAAAAACACATTTCAAATAAATGAAAGACAATCCGTTCTTTTACTATAATAGTTGAAAACATTTGTTTAAATGAACATATGAGTTTATATATATATATATATATATATATATATATATCCCTCATATTATTTTATTGAAAAACTAAAATAAACGGTTCACACGTAAAACTTGTTTTTTCTCAGTATTTGTTCTTTTTATCTACAGTTTCGTCACTCACTCTGTTTTTCTGAAGACCTGTCAGATAATATATCCACATAGCAGACATGTTCATGTATTTGACGAAGACATAAAACGAGAAAAGCAAAAATGAATGACGACGCGTCAGTAATAAGAGTGGAAACATCGAAAACACTCTTTCAATTGAACGTTTCCAAATTACAGTCGACAAGCTAGTTTTTAAATCGTCAAGAAAATAACTCGTCAAAATTAAGTACTTGGCGTTTGATGAGTTAGCAATATTTTTGAGAATTATGCTTACACATCAAATTAATTATTCTATAGATAGCTATGCAGAATAAATTCCCATTTTTTAATGGTTTACGTAAAGCTTTCTTGAAAACAAGCCAATAAAACATGTATAATTAGATAAAAATATGAGACATATATTAATATTTACGTATGATCATAATAATAATAATTTTCTAGAAAAAGTAGATTAATAAAATATTTTGTTAAATTGTATTATGCTTCTTATCTTAAATATATAAATATCTTTAAAAAAGGATAAGGGTAGTTTGTATGTTATAAATAAAATTGTTTTTGTTATACTTATTATAAATTTCAAGCTGTGTTAATAATTATAATCATAAATAATTTTTAAGAATAAAATTATAATTAAAATGTTCATTAATTGAAGCATATTATACAATAACCATCTTAAGTTGATTTAATGGGTTTGTCCAAAGTCCAGTGTGTCCATATATTTTATATACTATGAGCTATATACACTTTGAGAACGGTTTAATCAATTTTGATGCTGTACTGCCGATATATATAATGTTTTGCGCTCAACCTCACTGAATGAGAAGTCAGTCAGTTGTATAAAATAAACTTTATTGAATCCAGGACAATGAAATTTATTAAAATTATTTTTAACCGCTTTTAAACGTGTATTAATTGTTTACATCTCAATTTTTATAATGAATTGTATACATTTTTTACTCGCAAATTTAATAAATCTATAAATAATACAAAAAATAAATACATTCATCGTCTCTTTTATTTATATCAAATATAATTTGGTATATTGTACTAAATAACGATCAATAATTGTTTTCTATTACAAATGTTGCATGGAAATAGACTATTTATACTATAATATAAATTTACATTTATTAATTATTATGATGCTGTTATGTAAAACTATTCAAATAGTGTAATTGTATTGTCCTCGAGAGGAAATTTGTGTTTAACTAAAATATATAAATATTTGGATATATGTGAATATATTTATAAATATAGTTATGGGTACGTTTGGGAACAAAAGGTCATGTTAATTCCCATTCAAACAATGTTAATTTCCGCAACCATGGTATTTTTGGTGACTTTCGTTGGGTTACCGAGACTTGAAAAAAAGTTTTGTAAATAAACCAATTTAGCCTAAAGGTTCGTACAGGGCTTCCACATTTCTCTCCCTACGGACTTATTTTATCCAGCATGTAGGTGCTTAAATATTAGGTGTCCCGAAAACTGTCGTCATATATAAATATACATACACTACTGGAATAAAAATATATACAAAATTTTACTTTCGTACAGTCATATTATATTACAATTTCTAAAAAGCAAAATTAAATTGAATATATTTAAAAAATATTTTAAACTAATAATTTACTTTCATTGACAAATTTTGTTTATAATTGTAAATAAAAATAATTATGCACATAACTTATGCATATTATTAAAATAAAATAACATTTTAATTATTTATTACATTATTATTATGTATTTTCATTTATTATATTTATACCATTTAATTAATATTCAAATATTCGTAGAGATATAATCTAAATAACATTAAACATTGATATCATATAGTTATTAGCTTAATATATGTGAATTCAAAACAAATTCAATTGTAGAGCTCTTGAGACAGAATAAGAAATGATAAAGTTCGTTGAATTTCTAATTTCGGTTTGTTAAATGAAGTTTAGTAGTTATACGTATATAAAGTCAGACATTGTCGTACATTTGCTACATGAAAACAGAATTCGTATAATTCATATGCAAATATTCAATATACAATTTTTTATGCATAAATTTTAACTTGGAATATTAAATTAACTTGATATAACAATTTTCATAATTATGATAATAAAGATATAAGGCATGTAGAATAGATAATAATTAGAGATAATAATAAATAGATAATAAACGGATATTGAAAAAACTAATAAATGTAATAATCACATATACTTTCTAGCTTTAAATTAAAACTATACATTGTCATATAATTTTTACAAATAAACACAATAAAATTTGGAACTACGTTTCAATTAAAATTTAAAATAAATAAATTATATTCATCATTTTGAATGATAATATTTTTAGAGCGATGATTATTAAAAAAATCACATATCAATTTGATTGTACGCAAACATCTATATGTGTTAATACATTGAATTGTGAATTGATATTATAATTTATTGATATATTCGCGAATCAATAACAACAGTCTTTATGAAACAAATTATATATATATATATTTCATAATTAAATTCATCACTACAAAATTGGGAATCAAGGAAGTGTCTTAATTTAAGACATCAGCTATCAATACAAGGAATTGAAAATCTTATCAAAACATTGATATCTTAAATTGAGATACTTCCATAATACTTATTTATGTCGTAATTATTAGTATACTGTGATGTCATTATATTTAAAATCAAATAATCTTAATACATTGATTCACATTTGTTTCAAATTGAAATACATATTTGTATTGCATACAGTTTGAATATGATTGTAATTCAAATGAATTTGCACGTTAAATAAATAATATTCATAGAAATATTACAGTATATTTGAAAGCACTTCATAGTCTTAGACATCAAAATTATCACATAAACTTACGTAGCGTTAAATTTCTATCACATCTTCATATCACATTATATATTACATTTATATCATACATCTTTAAATATACCACTTAATATATATATTATATATTATAATATGTTATTTAAAGTTATGTACTAAGTTTTTTCAGATTTACTTTTATACTCCAATATTATTAATTCTCATAAAAATGTAACCTTAAAAATACTACTTAATATGTATAATATATAATATATTTATAAAATAAGTTTATTGTACATATAAATAAACTGAATAAATTCTAATAATATTTCAGGAAAATAACTCAATAAAATGTCAATCTATTACATGGTATATCAACTTACCTCCAATTTATTTTGCAAACACATTAAAGAATATCATGCATATAAAACTAACTTTACACCGATAAAAATTATACTACAACTTCTAAGTTTGTATTATAGAAAAAGGTGATAAATATTAAATTCAATAAACAATAGTTTTTAAAGGAATACAATAACAAGTATCAATGTAAATATAAATACATATTGCTTTTATATAACATTATAAAAATGATGTACAAAGATTATTGTTGACACAACCTGAAAGAGTTGTAGAATTATTTTATCAATACATTCTTAAATATACATTCAATAAAGTTTAAGAACCGTAATAATAACTAAGTTATATCTATTTTTTATTTATTCGATTTGAATAGATTTTATGAAAGTAACCACAAGTGTGACAAATAAATTAATAAAGTATTTTATTTCAAATAGAATTTTTATTTTAGTAAGCATAATAATAAATGCAGGATTATACAATTTTTATAATAATAATTTGCATTATAATATTGATGTATAAACAACGATGAAATATATGAATTAAAAGTGTTATTAATTGAATAAAAAATACATATAACGAAAGAATTAATGGAGAAACATTGAAATGACAATAAGGATGAAAAGAAAAGAAGGCATAAGGAGAAAAAAGAATAAGAATTTACTGAATGGAAAAGTTGGGAAAGTAAAAACTTTTCATTATTTTAAGCTTAGATTTTCTAGACTTAACAATTGAAAGAATTTATAGAGAATAGAATAAAAAACGCGAGATTGGTAACTAGAGTGAAATAGATTATGGTAATGAGGAGGTTTGTGAA
>JABFQC010006010.1:0-11120 GCA_022817085.1 Psilanteris sp. ZL-2020 | reverse complement strand
TATATTCAAGTTTATGTAGAAAATTTTAATATATAATGTAGTAATTTTTTTTGTGTTTTCACGTATCGTCCACTTTTGATATATTATATAGTAAATTGTTAAATATTTGTTTTCTCAGTGTATATATATATATCATGTATAGATTTATTAAGATGGATCAATAAAAACGAACTCGTCTAAAAAACAATATATATAAATTAATATGAATTAAATCATATGATAATTATTAATCATAATTACTCACTTTGAGTTCGTTGTTTAGAGTATTTTATAAGTAACTAATATTTTAATTATATACAAACACATTACTTGTACAAGCTTCGTACATTTTATATTATATCATTATGATAAATTATAGGGTATTATTGATATCCTATTATTTATAAAAATATAACAAATATATGATAGCATAAAATAGTAATTTCATCTAACTTAATTTATATTTCTTTTCGTATGAACTTTTATTTTCAAATTAATTACTTGATTATATACTGAAAGGATTCTAAAAAAAAATATTTCTCTTTCAACTCAGTTATATCAATATCAATATCAACGATTGAAAAGAATATTTTTCGAAAAGTCCAATAATAATAACCCGAAAGATGACAACTTTCCAGTCGTTAAAATAACAAACATATGTTTCCATTATAACCATACAAGCTGATTTTACTGTAAACGCGCCATAAATTTGTACCGCGCAAACAATAAACTAACGGGTCGTATAACAATCGAGGATACCATTGTAATTAAGCGCGCGTCTACGTATTGGCGCTGGAATATTCCCAAAAAACCGTCTAATGGTTCGGTCGCGGGACGTAAACCCATTGTACGCTCGGAACAGCCCGTCGCTCAATGTTTTTCTCAAAACTAAGCTTCATTTTGTCCAGCTCCCAGTTATACGAACGTTTTATTTTTTTTGTTCCGGAGTTTCGCTTAGAAACCCGCGCTCATTCAATCTGTATTCATATTTCCCCGAGAAGCGTATTTCAAGAATTTATTATCGCCTGACTTTGTAAATCGAACATGACCCGTATCCGGCGTTGAATCGACGAAACTTGTTCTAATTGTGAAGACGAGGAAAGTGCATCGGCGCGCAAAGACGATAATATTTCACGAGATTACTCACGTGCCATTAGAAGCAGAAGGCTTTTATTGGGCCGTTGATAGGAATTCTATCGTCGACAGTCTGGGGATACATTTTCTCAGAGAAAGACGTCGGCATTTCTGGCTCGCTACCTCTTTTGTCCTGCTTGCTTGCAGCGGGCCCCGAATCGCGCGAGCGAGACGCACTCATACAACGTACGAAACAGAAAAGCGTCCTCCCACGGCTTTCGGATCGAAAGATTTGGTCGCTATCCCCGGTTTCCGCGCCATTTCTTCGTAACGCGCGCCATTTCCTTCATCCCTTTCGATCCTCAAACCCGGCGTCGGTGCGCCGTCCTCGTCCAACCTCGTAGCATTTCGCATCTAATGCAGTCTCCTGGATGCTCGTTTTCCGTTTGGACCGTTTACCTTACTCAAATATCACCTTCTTCCCGGCGTCTTTTCGTTCGATCCCCCTCGTCGCCTACTTATCATTAGCTGTCTCCGTCCCTCCGTGGTCCCCTCCGACCGTTCACGGCTGCGAATTGCGGAACTCGCCGTTCGCCGACTTCCGTTCGGTCGAATTTATCACGGTGGTTCGAGAAACGCGGCCGTTAATGCAGATTCGCAGACGAAAAAGCCGTATTTCAAAGGATTCGAATGATTCGTCGATTCGCACGGGACCGCACAATGCGGATCTGGGATGGAAGTTTTGTTGCTCGTGGGTTGGCCGGATTGAGCGACCAGCGCGGGAAACGAGATAAAAGTTAAGTGAAAAGGGGGGCCGATTCCACGGTCAAACTAATGACGCGTGTTCATTATTCCGAACACTATTCCGTTTTCTACGCACGGACCATTATCAACTTTGATTTAAGCTTTGTCATATTTTACGCTTCGGCGACCGCCGTGGCCGTCCTGCTGCGAGCGAGATTGTTTCGGTGGTTCGCAGCCCGACACTTTGTGCGATTAATCTCGTTGCCCAAGACTCCACGGAAGACGACGACCAATAAACTATTTTGAAAGGTTTGACGACCGTAGGTCACACCCACACGAGAGCGTAACTCAAATTTATTATTTTCGCACAATGCGCGTACAAATTCGGTGCGCATCCGGGCGATTTACGGCTTGTCGTTGCAACGTAATATATTGTCTCGGCAAACGGGACCCAAGTATACAGATTTGATTCGAGGAAGACAAAAAGCCGCGGAATACCTTTGTTTTGATGCAAAGCATTCGCGCGGTGTAAATTTCGGACCGCGCGTTATAACGACGAGCGCCGATGATACCGGCGTTTAGCGAAAATTACCTTTAATACCTAATCGTGCATTGTGGTTAGACGACGAAAGGAATATGAGCGACTTCTGCGGCGATAATCATTTAGCGTGATCACCGGGGATATCAAGATTTCACACTCTTACGGATGAAATTGGCGATTTCCGGCACGAAATCTATACCTGCAGTAAATGTTCAAATTAAAAGGGTAGTCTGGGAAGAAAACAGTAATTATTTCCAGTTCCTGTCAGCCAATAGTAAATGCAAGCGCGTAACAAGCTCTTAATTTATCAAGCGTCTAGTCCCGGTGCATGATATTTATCACGCATTTGCAGTTCTTTTAATACTCGATTGGGACGGATATAAACCTTGAAGCGTCTGTTCCGCGCAGCCACGTTTATTCAAATTTATGTTAACACTTTCGCGGGCAATATTTCGCGAGCCCGATACACAAAGCTGATTTAAACGCGATATTAATTACGAGACGACGACTCGCCGGTTGAAATATACGTTTGCGCTGTAATTTTATTTCTGCAATTAATATCGCGCTTTTTTTCTTCCGCGTAACATTGCTTTAATGATGGTGGCTTTATTCGGTATGCCGCGTCGGGTCCGCGCAAACCTTGGACCCTGTACGGGATAACCAACAAGTCGGCCTTGAACACGGCTTCCCCTCTAGGAATTCCTTCGCCGCAACATCATCATGGCCGATATCCGCGCTTCTTTCGGTTCGTATAAGTAATTGTTCGAACTTACGTAACCATAGCACCCGGCCCGTATTTACCGTAAAACAAAAATGAAAGTTGAATGAAACCGGCCGCGAAATATAACTGGCTTTTGTTCCAAGTTTTTTTCGAAACCGTCGAACCTATTGACGGTTGGTTATTATAACCTCGTCGACAACGAGAAAATAAATAAAAATAAAAAGCCGCGATCTTCGGGAGTTTAGGATATATTATTAACACACGCAAAGAAGAGATATATGCTTCAACCAAAATTTTGTTACATTTACAAAACATTTGGTACAATCAGCCAAATTTGAGTAAAATGAACAAAATTTTGGTTGAATCATCATATGTCTTCTCTGCGAGTAATCCGGGACGGTTTGTTTGGCAGCTTTTTTCCGACACATCGGTGTCGCCGAATGCTCTCGGTGTCGAATGAAGAAATTAAAACAAGTCAGATTTATAGACACCGGAATAATAAATTCGACGGGGAACGGTAGCCCACCTATCACGGCGCGCGGACTTTTTACTCCGCTCGGGTTTCGGATTATTATTCGCGCTGGTTTAGTCACCGCGGCTTTGCTATAAATACAATTTTTAAGGTTATTCGGATACAGCGCGGTCTCAATTTAAAATAAACATGCATCGGTAAGTAATACCTTCGAACCATTTATAAAGGTCTTTCGACGCTTCCATCGGCGCGGTTAGCACGTTTGAAGGATCACGGGGAAAACGACGGTAATAAAGGGGGTCTGGATGTTCCGCGCGTGGATTATGTGAATCGTTATGATGTTTACTATCGATGTCATCAAAGTGAGAAAGTACGTCGCAGCCGTTTGTTTCGGTCTCGCTGCCGCGCCGTAATTCACCGCGCCAATCATAAAGCCATATCATTGCGCATAACAGTAAACGTAAAATTGTCGCGCTCTAAAGAGAGCGGCGCATTAATTGCGGTCAGAATTATTACGCCACAAAATAAAAAGGTCCCGGGCCATAACGGCGGGTTATAAATGAACTCGACCAGGTAATGATATAATATATATATATATATATATATATAATATATACATATTAAGCGTCGGGCGGCGGGGTGGTCAATTCGTGAGTTACGCTTTCAATGAAGAAGAAAGAAAGGATAATAACGATTTGCGTAATGGATCGAACGATTCGAAAGTTTATTCAGATTGAACGGGGATTCCAAGGGTATTGAATTCGGACGTTTGCGACGGTTGCGTCGCGTGCACCCGGTATATGTGTGTGGAGGATGCGGACCTGACGTATACATATATATAGATATAGATATAGATATGTGCGGTATCTGTACCGCACGGCCAATGGGGTTTGAATGTCCGTGATAAAATGGTATGGCTTCCGAATGTTGACTAAACTGCATCCATTGCAAGTGGAAAGCCGACTGGAAAATAACAACGTGTCGTGACGCATGAAGAGTGATACCGTAAACGGTAAATAACATACAAAATATTTAATAGCCACTGGGGAGATTAAAGTATTTATTTGTTTCGAAATTGTCAGCGTCGTAAAACTCGCGCAACGCGAGCATTTCGGTGCGTTCAATTCGGCACGTTCGGCGAACGGACAAATTTGTAAATGATAAATTTTTCTATCGGCGAGATGTCACTGTGATCGTTTCAAGATCTGGGATAGGGATTGATGAATGAAGAAATGGAAGTGGAAAAAAAGCGCGCCGAGGTCGGCGGTCAAAGCGAGATCGGCGAACCGGTCGCGAACGATCGTCGAGGATGATGTTTGCGTTGGGATGCAAAGCAGATGATGGAACGCTTTTAGCGTGCATTAACGGCGCAATAAAACGCCCCGTGGATGCCGATTGAAAATCTGTTGAGCGGCGCTTCGCTTTTACCGGTCGAAGCGCTATTACGCGACGGGCAGCAATTTGCCGATCCCCGTATAACTCGTTACAGCCGATTGCGAATTAATCAAGCCGGGTCGTCGCTTCGGCGGATCGTCGGCGAGCCGCGCGTCTCGGCGAAACGAACGAGACGGCGGCGCACGAAATTGTCGGCGCTTTTTTATTATCCTCGAAACACGGCACCGGGTCAGCGCGGACGTGAAAAGGTGTCGGCTAAAAGGCAAATTATCAAGCTGAAATCGATCCCGACGCGAAATAACGGGCTGCGGAATTTCAATTTGGAAAACAACGTTGGCAATCGATCGTGGGGGGATTTTCGAGCGTAAAAGCGTAGACGAACGGCGCGCGTTCAGAAACATAAAAGTCCATGAAGTGGACGGACTCGAACGGTTTGCAGAAACGAATCGCGAGAGTGAATTAGCCGACGGCACGAGGAGCCCGAGGATGAATGATAAAAAGGAGAGCGGGGCTCGTCCTCGCCCGGTAGCGTTCGAGGCGACGTTCGGGGTCTTCTGTAAATTCGAAAAGTGTTAAGCGAAACCGAGGCCGGAGGGACAAAAGAGTCGAAGGGGTAAGCAGCGCCGAGTCGGAAGATGTACGATTGCCGAGAGAATGGGCAAACCCCGTGGGACAAGGCGGACGGACGTGATGGGAAGGGACCGTGAATGCAAACTGGTGGGAGAAGATGGATGTCCTCGAACCCATCCTTTCCACCGCGCCTCGATGCCACGACCCTTCGAACTCGAGAAGGAACGACCGCCATAATGCCAGCGCGCTATTCACCATCTTTGTGTACATTCTCGGATCTCGCACAATTTGGTCGCTCGTAAGGTGTCTGCGCGGCACCCATTCTAATCCCGCGAACGACTCCTTATTAACATAATAGGCGAGCGGGCTTTCCCGAACGACGCCGCAAACTCGCGAGACAATACTCCTCCGTTTCGATGAGCTCGCTCGAACTTTTGCACGAACGAAAAGTTGTGCGCGCTTCGTCGCGCGGATATTTAACATTTCGTTTGGAATTAATAGCGACGCGGACCGTAAACAACGCGCCGAAACAAGACGACCGAGCGCGTGAATTCGTATTCATTGTGGCGCGTGCTGCGAATGATTTGAGCGATTGAACTGCGCTCGTAAATTTGTCTACGCCTTTAATTTTATGGCCGTGTGAATCCATTATCCAAAGTGGGAGCGTTCGCACCAGCGACACACACCGTGCAGCCACATAAGGCAGTCCTCGATGTTGTGATGTCGGTTTATTGCGTCGTAAACCAACCCCGGTGCGCTGACATTAGAAAATAACTCGGTTCTTGAATTCATTCCCGCCACTGTGCGAACAAGCTTGACCTCGGCGAAATCCCAAACCCACGAGATCCGGCGTAAAAAATCAGAGAAAACGCGAAGAAGCGACAACAACGCGAAGGGGAGAAAAAAGCAGAAAAAGAAGACGGCAAACAGAGAAAAATAAGTACGAATGAATCTCGTTCTTCTCCCTTGGTGTAATTCCAAATAGAAATACTGAGCTGGGTGACCTATCTTGCAGAACGAACAAGCGCACGATCGCGCCGGGTGGTCTCGTACTTGTTCTCCAAGTACATGCTCCTCGTTAGTCCTTCAAGTTTTTATCAGTTAACTCGGCATATTTCTCGCTCCTAATCGTAACTTCTGCAAAAACTATTCTTACTTTTGCTTCTACACCTATGGTTATTAAGCAATTTTGAATTATAATTTTCACGCTTTAATTAAGTTATTGAAGAAATGAATAATTCAATTAATGAAAATTTAAGAAAAAAAAAAAAAAAACAAAAACCAACAAAAATCATTATTTTTCTTTATCGTAGTGTTTCCTTCAGTTATAACAATTACAACGTATGGTATATGTATATATATACCGCATTTAAATTTAGTACTCATTAGAAGCGGAATTCATGAACGACAAAAATGCTGAACAATTACATGCAAACGTTTCTTACAATTATGTATCTACCGCTACATCTTTAACAAAATGTGTTTTGTAGTAAACAAAAATTATCTTCGGGAATAAAGAACTGTGTATATATTAAGATAGGCGCTGAATCGCTACCTCACGAAGGCTACTAAAGCTGCCTTATTTTGTTTATCTAACGTTCTATGACTCGTTTGACATAAACTTGGAACCGAAGTAAAAGCATGACTGGTAGATCCCACTATGATCCCACATTTCCTTGTTAAGTCAGTGAGCACCGTTACTGATCGTTATATATTTGATTTGGCAACTGAATCTTCTTTATTCAAAGAAGCTATAATGTATCGTTAAAAATCCTCTTTGTGCGCAAAAATACATTTCCATTCCACTCAAAATTCATCCAAAACCCTCTATCCTTGAACAAAAGGAAACAAACGGTTTACAAAATATAGACGTCACTGCTCCACGACGCCGGTCCCATCATATCACGATTCGAATAATTCCATAATTTTGTTTCGCCATTTCCATCGGCGATTTACAAGTCCTCTCATTCCCTTTGTACCATTTCGCTTTTGACATTCTAACCAACATTTTTGTTCGCAATTAAAATTATAATCCCCTCGGTTTTCACATTCCTGCAGGCATTCCATACACGAATAAGAACCTTCGAATTTTTCTCATCCCCGAACCTCTCCTTATTCTCCACGAAAATACCTCGGCCATAAAATGGTCGAGAATTTCAATCGACCCAATTGCACGTTCGCCGCGCAAACAAATATCTCGCGTTACAATGGCCCGGAATAAATAAAGCGCGTATATTCCGGCAATTAATTGTCCGTGATCGTAAGACGAACCTTCGACGCCGAAGAAAATGCAAAGTCGAAACAGCACACTTATGTTGCGCACACGCGAGCACATAAAGCTCGCTAAGTGTGAGATACATCAAGCCCACCTCCGCAGCTCGGTTTGGATAACGCCAACAACGTCGCCGTAGATAAAGGTCCTCCTGGCCGTAAAGCACTCTCGTTAAGAATATGATCCGGGTTTGCCTTCGACCACGCGAACGCCGCACTCCGGATAGCCGACGAGAATTGTGGCTGCTACCGCCACAAACAAAGTCTCGTAGCTTCTCGCTTCGTAACGAAGCTTGGCCCTAACGACCGGAGGTGCTTCACCTACGTCATACTTCTACAAGCATTTTCGCACAAGCGGCAAGACTGATGAGCCGGTTAGGCTGGATTTATTCGCGAGGACGGGCATCTCAAATCGATGCGTTATCGCGTCAGCCTGCCTCGAGCGAAATTCGTATCGCCGGGCTCTCGCCACTACTTTCGTGCTTAAACAGCTTTTAGTAGCCCATTTTTGAATACCCGATTCAAGAGAAACGCGCGTTGGCTTATTAAAACCGTATCTACGCTAACGAACTATTTATTATTCCCGACCGGCCGCGGAGCTATGAACTTTTCACAAAATGACAACGAATTTACGAGACGAATGTTTAAATAAATTATTTTCCGTTTAGGTTACGCTAACGTCTGCTTCGGTCGACAGTCGGCCATTTTGTTTTGTTTTTTAATCTATTTTTAAAAATGTGCGTATTTGTGGGAAGTATAAATTTAATTGTCAATTTAAATAGTTGCGGCTGTAGAAAAGTATCGAGAATCTTAAGGAGGTTCACTCGACTGGAGATTTATATTTATTTTATTCCACGCTAATTATTGTTCAAAACAATCTTACATTAATAATATTTGAAAATAAAATATTTATATAGTATAATTTTGTTAAAAATTAATTATTAAAATACAAACGGCATGTGCAGTAATATTGTTTCTAAATAAAGAGGTTAAAAATGAATGAAAATTCAAATTTAAATAATGATTACTCTGATATTCTACGGTGAAAATTATGGTTATCGCAAAATTAAATTCTGGGTATATTTATCCAGATATTAAATAAATAATAATAATTTTCTATCATTTCTGAAATACTTTCTTTTGGTGTTTTCATAAACACTCATAAGCGCCCATGTTAAATTTCAATTTTTAGTATGCAATTATTTTAAAACTACACGGTCAAAATTCTGAAACAAATTAGACATCATTTATTGTAGGTTGTTAACATATTGTTTAAGTTTCATTGCATTCTATCATTTTTCAACAAGTCAGGTGAACCTCCTTAATTCAACTCTAAAAATAATTCTAAATATTTATAACTTTCAACGGAATAGTTTAATCACAATAGCCTAATTAAATAGTAATCAAAAATTCAATATCATAAAAATTATAAAATTGTTCTATATATTTTACTAATACATTAAAAATACATTTCAGAATATCTTAATCTTAGAATAATTGCGTGGAGGACGCTACTTTGATAGTCAGTGTTTATGTAAACCATTTTCATAAAATTATCATATAATATAATACCAAGAAACCAAGATAATTCGTTGTATATAATTTATTAAAATATTTCATAACATTAATTATAATATTATTATAATAACCATAGAAATTAATATATTTTAATATATATTTATCATTCATGCGGTAATAACAAAGGTGCTAATTTCCATGGTATAATTACGAGGATAACGCAGGTAAAAATTAAATATATTATAAATAATTAAATTTTTATTATTATAATGTAATTTGTTTAAATATTATATTCTGTATTTAACAACTATTACAGGTTTAAATATATAAATCTTAAAGATTACTTGGAAGACAACTTTTTAATTTGTCTAATTAACTATATTTAAAAATTTGTATCTATAATAATTTAAATAAAAATTTATGGAGATAATCTTTCATAAACCCAGCCATCTTCACCTTTATGCAAAAAGATTCCGTCTGGCGTTTCCTTAGGTTTCGAACGTCGAAACCGAATTCTGTCATGTAATCGATCACTTTGACCTTGCCAAAACTCTATTGAATGTGGTTTAACGATAAAACCACCCCTGGAAATTGACAGGTTGTTAATTCAACAGCTATAATATCAATATTAATTATTATTACTATAATATATTTATTCATTGAAATTTCATTTATGAATGAAAGTATGATCAATTTCACTGATCAATTATATAAAATAGTGAAATTTTCACTTTTTTCATTTTTTTAAGATTAAAAAATTTACTAAATTAATATTAAGAAATCATACCAATTATCTGGTCTTGGAATTTGTTTATTATTGTATTGTGCAATAAGTTCTCGTTCCTTTATAATTAGAATTTCTCTGTTAGGTATAACACTGCTTTGCTTACTGACACAAGCTCCAATTTGTGACCCATATGGTCGACTATGAAAATACTTATCTGAATCCTGTGAAGGTGTTTTTTCAACCGTACCTTCAATCCGAACCTATAAAAATATATTAAAATTAAATCAATTTTAATTTATTATAAAATATAAAATTAGTCATACGTATTCAAATTAGAAATTTACTTTTTTTAAATTTAAACAATTATTACAAGTAAGGTTAAATTAATTATAATTCTATACATTTTATTATAAGTTTACGAACTTTTGTTAAAGAATTAAATTAATATGTATATAATGTACAAGTACAACATTGCACATAAAAAGATATTTTTTAATTAAATTTTAATACATTTTATCAAATAGAAAGATATGTCAATTTATATGAATATGACATCCATCATTTATAAATCATATGGATACCATGAAAATCACCAATGATGGTGCCATCAATGGCACCATGGCACAAAACGCTTGGATAACCTACAACTTCATACCATTAAATTGTTTTATAAAATATCCAATACTAATAAAATATAACATACAAACCCATATACCTAAAAATGAGATTTTATGCACAAACACTGATATTTGCATTTAAATTATGTAACTATTCAATTTTATAATCTAAATAACACAAAAATATTAACAAAATGATAAAAATTGTTAATATCGATTATTTTATTATTAATATACTATATAATTATTATATTAAAATAATTTATAAATTGTAATTTTGATCTAAAATATTAACTTTAAATTAAGTTTTTTTTATGACCATGAGGAACTAATATTGAAAAAATATTTATTTCATGTTTTTAAGACTTCCCAGTAGGAAATATTCTACTGTGACAGAACTGTTACAGATTTGTTACCAGGTTGCCAGTACTGGCACACAGTACGGTAACATTTGTTTAACATTACTGTACCAGAACTGTATTAGTTCTGGA
>JABFQC010006009.1:0-11120 GCA_022817085.1 Psilanteris sp. ZL-2020 | reverse complement strand
GTTTATTATGTACGGAAATAGTTTTAACATACGTTTGTGGCTTTTCTTTCTTATAATTTTATAATAGAACTGACGTGACAGTTACTACAAAATTTAAAAATTCCGTTATACATTTATACACGGAGAAAACGATGTTTTGTTTGTCCTAATTGGGATGAAAGGATTATCATTATCATTTACTTTTTTACAGTACATAAATTTTCATTATATTTTGCAGTGATAACAAAAATATAGTAAAAATATTTCGTATATTTTAGAGTATCTGCGGGTTTTTTGATGATTGAGAATTTGAAAATAGAGATTGTTGTGATTACACAGCTTTCTAATAAACGTATAATATTATTATATATAGTATATATATATATATATTTGGAAAAACAATAATTAATCATCTGGAAAAAGTGTTATCAGTCATGAAAAATAATCAAAGCAAAATGTTTAACGCGGAAGATTAAACATATTACACGTTTTAATAATTGACAATCTTTATCTTTTAACTTTATTATAATACACACGCAAATGTATAACTCGATCACTGAATTCACGCGTTTAAACACGCATGCAACATCATTTGAACTGTCCTTCATTTGCAATTGTACGAACGTTAAGTAAATATATGACGATGATAAATAAAGTTTCAAATATTCCGATGATTTTTCTATTTATATATTCATTCAGGACAGTCGTATTAGCAATTAAAACAAATTTGTAATTGCGAATAACGTTTATCAATTCAATTTGTTTCGTTTTCGTTTGTTAGTATTTTTGAAATGTGAATGGAGCCGACTTATTATGGTTGGAATATCGTATGATTAATTTAATAAAAAATTTTCCTGAATTAATTTGGTTTAAAATTGCGTTATTTATTTGTAAAATGAATTATTATAAGCTCGCGCAGACAAAAATGATTAATTATTGAAATAGTGTTTGAACTGTGTTCGAAACCGTCAGTTAGTTTAAATGACGATATCAGATAACTTTTTAATTCAGAATGTTTTACATATAAGTGTGTAAATATTTTTATATATATCTTTTTGTCAAGGAGTATCGCGACAACAAAAAACGTTGTCTGCGTTCTATTTCATTACGCGGTCTAAACTCAAAATCAAAAACGGTTTACGATAAATCGCAATGCAGAAATGTTTACGAGCATTAAAAAGTACGATAACAAATTACAATTTGAATAAATAATCGATTAAAATGGTTTTTTTATTACGAAATTTTCATTCACAAAGGACGCATTTTGTAAGTCCATTAAAATGTCACGTTATGGCAGTTCGTTTGGTTGACATAGTTGGTTGATCTCTTCCATTTCGCCTCAACGTAAATATTTTATATTAATATTGTAGTTGAAATATTTTTTTACTTTTTTATAAAAGTATTTACATGTTATGATATAAAAGATTAAACAAATTAACAAAAAGTTAATATAGAAATTCAGTTTGAATAATATTCAGTTACTCGAATGTTTGAAAAAAAATAATGAAAAAATATTGAATATAATAAATCTTTATTCATAAAGTTGAATATCTCTCTGCATATATATGTATATATATATAATTTGTGAATAAAAAACTTAAATTATTCAAATGATAAAAAAGAATTCCAAATGGGTATAATTAAAGACATATTTTTATAAAAACTGAAATACGAAATATATTGATTAATTCATTACACAAAATACCTATTAAATGTGAAACCTCATTAAATTTTATGTACAAGGTATTATTAATCATAAAAAATCTAGGCTAATCAATTTCCTATGTTATGATTTTATTAACATGTATACGCATATATACTCACATATATATGTAACCATGTAATATGATGTACGTTGCATATTTTCCTCGTTATAAAATATTAGATAATTATTGATATTCATAATAAACACTATTATTCAAACGGCCTTTGGGAAGCTACAACATTGCAGAGCTCATCAAATAAAGATATATGATCAAATGTATTTAAAATCACACATCTGTATAATTACATCAAATTCGTCACGTGAAATTGCTTCATCGTATCACATATAATTATGCATTTTTAATGAAATCGACAAGATGTTTTACATGGTAATGCACGAATTTACATAATTTTATTCCACCATTTACATATATTACATTATATTACTGGATTATGCAAAACATGAATAATTTTGCACGGTAATTTTTAAGTTAGATTTTCAAAAATAATCGCAATGGAGCTTTTCGTAAAATTACGTAAAACTTCGTTTATTTTTTATAACATGTGGCTAGTTAATTTTTCTTTTTACTTGTATCGCAGCTGATGTAAAACTTGTAGGGCCAAGTCGCGTGTTATCGTTTTCATTATTCCATTGGCTTAAGTTTTAGGAAAAAAGAATTTCATCCTAAAATTGTTCGCGCCAGTTTTGCTTGAATTGGATCAATTTTAAAATTTTGTTCCAAAAAATACGCAAACAACATTTATTTTTCAATCGTACGAAATTTGTCATTTTGTTAAACAGAAAGCCGCGATTCGAAAACGAACTGTTAAATAAAAATTAAACTACTTAAATTTGGCTAAAAATATTGCTTTGAAAATTAATTCTGTCATTTACGATGTACTTGATTATTATAATAAACATAACACACAGTATTAAATAAATTATACACACGTTGACAAGGCTTTAATTATTGTCCTAAAAATTTGTTCGGCAAAAGTTATTCATCATTTTCAAAATCTTGCTTTTGTTCGGTTTATATATATATGTATATACGTAATAGCATTGTTTTGCAAATATCCTCGTATGATTTATATTTGTTCATATCAAATTGCACGTGATATTGAGCATATATAATGCTAACTTTTTTTTTATTTATAACTTTGACTAATCGGCTTAACTTAATACGATTTATTTTTATCATGAGAATGTATAAAAAGCATATTTCTTCTTGTTTAATATTCACCTGACGGCTCAATTAATGCGAGGATATTATGTTTACGTTACGTCTCGTGATTTCTATTTGTTAAACTGAATTATTACCCGCGTATTCGTTTTTGTTTTGAGACTGCGGCAACGAAATTTGAGGTAAAAGGCTGCTAAACATTGTTAACGCTGCCAAGAAACGCTGTTGAAAAGTCTTATTTCGGCAAATTTTGGAGACGTTTTGAAATTTAAAGCAGAAGTTTCAAAATTTATTCTATAACAGCGAAATTTCACCTATATTTTTATTCAGAGCTTCCGAGAATTTCACGAGTTCGCTAAGTTTGAAGAGTTTTTAGGATATTTTTTCGAACACTTGCTTTAAAGATTTTGTAAACTTTTGATCATAGCTATTCAAAAATAAAAGTCCAATTTATAAATTGTCATCGTCCGGTAATAATTCAATCAAAGCAAATGCATAATTATATGCGCTGAAAATTGGAATTTTGAAAACTAATTATATATAAGCCAATATGCCAAGTTTGCCACGACTTTAATTATAAAAAATTGTTTGCACCACATAAATAATAAGTGTTAAATATAAAGTCAAACGTTTAAAATATAATAATTGAACATTTGGTTTTAATACAATATAATATTATAATATAAACAATAAATATCGTAAAAACTGAAACAGTACAATTCCTATCACAATGCCAACGCGTGTCTGCAATAAACGCGATAAGAATGATAAAATTAAATGTTTGTTATTTTTTTTATAAAAGAAGGAAAAATGCTACAACTGAAGATGTATATATTTTAAAATTTCAACTTATTCTTTGATACACACAGGAAAAGAGCATGAGACGACTTCATTTTGACAACATGCAATTTCATGTTTCACCAAATATGATTTATTTAAATGTATGTACAGGAATGTTGTAAACATGTAGGTCATGTGTTTCATTTGTGCTACGGATATATCGTACCAATTTATGTAAGAGTAAAACAGACAGAATTCGATAAAATTAGAACGCTGACTGTATATTGTCTTATCATCGTTACTTCATTTAAATAAGCTAAAACAATGAATCGTGAAATAATTTTTGAATTACTTTTGATTTTCTTCGTCTTTATTTATTTTGATCCCCCGCATTTGTTTATTATTCAACTAAATTGATTGCACTATTAAAAATAAGCATTTTCCGAAAAATGTTAATGTTTCGGGTGAAAGTAAATAACGACAGGAGTCATGTAAATAAACAACGTATAAAGAGAACCAGTTTCATTGTTTACTTTACGTGTTTATGTTTCTCAGTATTTTTTCAATACTTCAGCCACATATAACTTCTTAGTAATACGTATAATTATTAAGAATACGATGTATATATTTATTCAAATTATATATAGAAAAATCCATATATATATTCCGTGCTTGATGTACACATTACCGTCTGTTATTAATGAACTATAATTGATTATAATAATAATAGTAAAATGCTTAAAATAACATTCATGTGGATGGAAGGTAAGGTCGTATAATAATACGTTGGCGCATTTGAGATTAAAAACCGAACTTGAATGTTACAAAATTTTTCTGTATAAACCATTTCAGACATTTGAATAATATATTTATCCTAATTCTTACAGTAATTACACTTCAGCTGCAAGTACAAGTGTCTTCTAATAAGATATTGTTTCATAAAAAGACATTTTTCAACGTTTTAAATGTATCTTTCAACAGCGCGCTATAAAAGCACTCGCGTTCCTAGCGCTTTATTAAAAAAATTAAAAAGGATTAGAACGGAACTTAATTAATACGAAACGTTTATGTTCATTTGTAATTTAAAAATAAAGCCCCGGCGAATTAATTATATGTATTTTCATAGAAATGTTAATTTAATAAACAGAAAGGTGTATCTATTCCTTTGTGAGAAATAATCGAAATGCAAAGTCATATATTTGGATTTTTCTTTTGAAATCAACAAATTCTCATTTCTATTCCCTTTTTCGATTCCATTTCAGCTAAAGAATCAGATAGAATCAAAATGAAAAAAAAACAGCGGAAAAAAAACGAAAAAAAGGAAAGAAAAAAAAAAAGAACAACAAAAAGCAACAAAAAGGAGTTAATACATTTCTCGTTATTAACTCCTTTTCATCAGACTTGACAGATTGTGATCCAATCTATAATCTTGCTCGGACAAACGCGTTTTCGAAATTGTTTGCCGCCAAAAAGTAGTTCACAAAACGCGTCAATTTAAAGAAGAACCACGCCGCCTCTGATTGGTCTATACAAAAATTCTGCGAGCCACTCTTTTTGCAACGAAGATCGCACGTTTTTGGTTCCGTTAAATTCCAATACCGACTCCGTATTGAAGTAGCGCTCATCGAAAGCATTCCACTTAAATCAAGCGAAAAATGTATCCGAGTTAAATAATGTTAAATTTGTTTAATACGCTCGCAATTGTGACCAACCCGTACGCAAGAATGGAAATTTGAAATAGGAAAGCGCTTCGAGCGCACAATCGTGTTTTGATTGAAATATTATTCGCCGAGTATTCTTGAAATACATTTCGAACGTTATCTTTCGACGTTCGGTTCTGGCGACGCGGTTGCTTGAACCGCGCGGCACAAACGTCGCCAATGCAGACGCAGTTTTCGTTGAACGGAACTTCCGCCCCCGCCATTACTATGATATCATTGAGTGACGCGACTACCACATAACCGTGATGAATGACCCGGCGATGACGTCGTAGCAGTGATGCATGATTTCCTGACGACGTCACACCCGGTCGTCACACCGAGACGGAAATCATGCAACGTTGCTTTGACGTTCCCATGACAAAGCGTCTCATCGTCGCGTTATTACTGCGAATCGCAATTGCGTTTGATTGATCGTAATGTTATCGCGCAATTCCGTCCGAAACAATGAAAGTAAAAGCAACGGGAAGACGAAAAACGGGCACAAAGGCTGGAAACGGTAACAAATTGCCTTATCCCCGCGTGATTAAGCCAAACCGTGTTCTGGCTCATCGGGTATATTGTCGCCACGCGAAATTCAATCTCCGACGGGACCGAAAGTTGCGCGCGCCTGTGACAAATACCGGGCGGCGTAAAATATGCGTATCTCGAAAACAGAGACAAAACGCTAATTGGCATAATTCCGGTATTTTGGCGCACTTAATTACAGCAACCTGTAAGATCGGGGAATGCAAGCAATTGGGTGGCATTAGTTGCAGCGACGGCGCAGGAGATGGCGTCATGATTAATTGCAACGGCGACGAAGCGATGCGCGCGGCGAAGCAAACGACGCGGCATTCGGATTGGCGACGCAGCGTTCTCTGCGGGAAGCCAGCGCCACCGATCGATGCCGTGTTCCGCGCCAAATTCACGCCACTAGACGACGCGATATACCTGTGGCTCTATTACGTCATGTCGTCTTCCCCAACCCACGGATGCCAGCAATACGTACATAATGCGTATACGTCTTCGTGTGTGTACACACCCGTACCGCCTGCAGGGCCGGACGCGACGACGACTAAACACAGGGCGATGCTAGCCCCGAACGACATTTTGTTCGGCTCGAAGTTGTATTTAGTGGTCACCTAAAATCATTTTATTTGCGCGGATCGCCGGAGGAGTGGATGTGAAAGGACTGCCAAGGAAGCGTTTTTTATTGAATTACGTGGCACTTGCAATTTTTCGGACACTGCGACGTCCGCGGCGAGGATTCCTACAAAACGCGTTACTCGGGAGTATTGAAGATATTTCTTGTGGCTCGCGTGATTACGAAAACGTAACCGAATCAATTGCGGACGGAAGTGTATATATCGCGCGTTGTATTTATATAAATTTATAAACGTACGTACGCTATTATATTTGTTATCAACTAATTATTTGAACTACTTCGCCGAATAAATATATAATTTGTATGGTCAATAAAATATCATTAATTATTCATTCGCTGAGTATTAATTATTTAATGAATCAGTCTAATGATTATTTGTCCAAATAATTAATATTGTTCCGATGCGCGATTTTTGCGTTACCTCCGTGTGAACGGAAACGGTGCAAAAACGTTTAAGATAACTGCTATTTGTGTAGTTCGAATTTGAACTGAATTATATTGAACTGCTATTCAAATAGTTCGCAAGTCTGCAGTTCCGTATATGAACGTGCAGAAAACCGAGTGCAACTGTCAACGTCTTAGTAACGTTGACAGAACGTCGGTGACTTTTTCATCGCGTGAAAAAACTGACGTCGCGAAGTGCAATTCATAATTATAAAACGACAGAATGCTTTGTTCGCGAAAGTGATTGCAATTATCAGAATAAAAAATTAATTTTCAAAACTAACGTGGAGCGTGCATTGAAATATTAATTTAAAATCGTAGTATAAACATTATTCAATTTGGTCGTATCAGATTGCGCTTTAAAACAGTATTTGATACTTTTTATACATGGCATTTCAGTAACTGAAAAGTTTCTTTACAATTCCGATACAAAACAGTGAAACATTATTTATTACAACTTTGGGTTACATTGTAAGCAATAGATTACACAAAAAATTGTATACGCGGTGCTTACTGTGACACGTTAAAAACAGTTGAATTGTTAATTATGTTTTTAATAATATCATAAGTATTTGTGTAATGAAAAACTTTTCAAGTATTGTTAGCGCTCAAAACATGATAAAACTATAATATGTATATATATGCATACAAATTACAACTAAACTATTTTAATTGTGAGCGAGCAAGAAGAATTACAAGGTATTCAAATTTATTGCATGGAATTATATTATGATAATATTTTTCAACTTGGTTCAATAACAGTCACGTTAACGTGCTAAATTTGATGGCAGACTTGTGTTCGGAAATATTTCGAGTGCTGTTTATATCAATGCAAAGAGATTATGATCTGTGTGTTTACCAGTAGAAATTCGATTTTGACGGTTTTTAATGGCGCGGAATGTTGCCGACCGCCATATTCGCGACTTCTATTATCGATTATGAATGTTAAATGACGATCTGTTGAAATTAATTCTACTTCCACATAAAGAGCTTCTGCGAACATTGAAACGATAATATTGTTCTTAAATTTGGCGATGTTTTAATAAATGCTTCGATCGAAGTGGAATCTACAGCAGTTATGTACTCGTGTCCGCTTGTGTGTATATATATGTATGTACATGTATACGTATGTATGCTTGTATGCGCGCGAATCAAACGGCTTCCTAGCAACGCCATATTGTTTATTTTCGCTTCTCACGTCGATACGCATTTCTGAAAATAATGTTATAGCTTGATTGCTATTATTTTTTATTTGCTTGATCTTTGTTGTGTGTTATGATTTTTACATCTTATTTGGCTTATTTTGCATAAAGGAGTCTTATCGATTATGGCGCATTTAAATAGTGAAAAAGAAAAAAGAAAAAAAACAATGTATACGGATATAATAATGAATCGACCATTTCATCGTATATTTATGATTTTATAATTCGGACTCGCGGTTTTGAACGCAGAAAGAAAGTTTACGTTCAATTGGCGGTATTTGTACGCCTTTTCAACCAAAATATTATCCAGTGTTCGAAAAATAGAATAATAAATGAAATTCTGAATGCGATGTAAATACGTTTTACAAATTATACGTATGGTTTTTGAAACAATCAAAGAAAGTTTTTGATTAAACGTCGATATTTGTACGCCCCTCTCGTAAAAATATTTTTGAGCATTTTAGAAATATTAAACAACGAGATTTTCGCAAACTCGAATGCCATGCTATTTTTGAAATATTTGTTCATTTTAAACTATCAGAAAAAACTCTTCGACACAGTTGTATAAAGAGAATTTAATTCCAGTAAAATTTAATTAATTTCCGATTTTTTTAATTGAATCGTTTTCAATGATCTTTCGCCGTATTTCTTTTGACAGACATGTTCATCGAATGTTTGTTTTTTCCAATCAATGATCTACTATCTTCAACACATATAGATTTCAATTTCGCTAAATTTAATGCCACTTTAAAATATATTAAGAGGCAATAAAAAATCTCTCCATTGAAAAAAGGCGAATACAATTTCGAGTGCAATAGAAAATTTATCTGACAATTAAATTGACATTAATGATTTCATTGCTTTTAATATGCATTTTAGCGGTGCGATTATCCGTTGACTACCACCACTTGAACGAAGCGTTCGCATTTTTTGCGCAAAAAGCGAATAAAAAGTCGCGGAAATTTGCGCTTTTGTCTTTGAAATCAACTCCAAATATATCGCGTTCGATATTTACAATGAAACATCCATATACACGCGCATATATATTTATTTATTTAAATTGCCGTCGGAACGCGCCGCGCCCCATTTATCAAAATTATTATTTTAAACGTTAAGATCCGCGATCATGCTCATAAAAATTTATCGAATAATCCATAAAATACATAATACATTATCATCAACGCTTTTATCAGTGCAAGGGTGTCTCTCGGTTGCTCCTTTGAATCCGCCCCTGTTAACCCCCACCCCGGTCGCTCTGCAACGCCGGAGATGAACAACGATACCTGCTTGCGACACGTCGCTCGGATGATACAATTTGCTATACGTAATCGTATGAATATAAATTATCTCCATTTCTTTGTTTTCGCGCAATGGGATTCTAGGCAGTAATTGGATTTTATCGATTCGCTACCCTTGTCGCGCGCAACTACGTGCGCTGCAACTACGTATGTACATTTATATGGAGTATTTTGGGGGCGGTTTTTCAAAGGACCTTTTTAGGAACGGTAGACAGCGCGGGAACAATTTGGCGCCGGAACATGCATTGGTTCGGATTAATCGTGAGGGAATGTGGCAACGAGACGCAAGCGCGCGCGCGCGCGCTCGCCTCTACGTGCGGTCCGATACACAAGCAGCCACATGTGCCGTTCATTTCGACTCTTCCTCTTATTTGCATAATCTAACGCGATTTAGGGTCGCTGTAACTTAATTCCTGCGATATTTATCACTCACGAATTGACTTCCCCGGAGAAGCACCCGGCTCGCCGCTAAAACCCGAAAATTGGATCCCCGCGTGTCTCGCCGGGATCTTATCATATCTCCGGCCAGATTTGACTGCGTGTATTTATTCTTCGCTAAGCACACCAACAAATTCAACCGTCGATTGTTTAGACAAACCGTTTCCCCGGCGTCGCCATTTCGAGCGACGGCTGCGCCATCTTATCTCGCGCGGTGTTCCGCCAACAAGCGCACAATTTTTTGTCTAATTCCGTCGTCGCCGGAAATCGATAGAATTTGGTTTTAACGGCGTCGACTTCCGTAATTGTTTGTCACGGCGGAATCGGGAATAACGGAAAGAGCGCGAAAATCCTTGACATTTTCGGGATTATACAAATTTATACGCCCGATACTTCTCTAGAATGCACTAATGAAAATTAATTTGGAGCCGCGCGTTGAAGAAGCCGATTAATAAAACGCATTCTGGCGCATTCCGCGACGAAACATCGATGCTGTCATTTCGCGCGCACGCGGACGCGATTGTATCGTTTTTAAAAGGGTCGTTTCCCGGTCGTAAAACTCCTCGCCAAGTTTCGCGCCGGCCTCGGATTATAATAAGAGCGTGAATTTTTCTAACTTATATGAATTCATTTATTCCGGAGCGCCGAAGTAAATCCTTTTTACAATGAACTTATAATCTATGTGTTAGGCTGCATTTGAAATAGGTCAAAAGAAATTGGTTTTACAGGGAGCCGCCTCGTTACCTGCGCTTTGGCTTTACAAAGGGGTTTTACCGCCTTATGTCTGTGTGTTGCGCGGCACAAAGCACACCGCGCCTGTGTAGTTATTAGGATTGCAAAAACGATATTAGAGTTTTGTTCTTTAAATCATAAATATATAATCAATACACGCACGGAATCAATTAGCAAGATTACGCGAATGATTCTTCGATACCTACGGTTGGTTTCGAGGTAATTCGATCGTATGAGGAGCGTTCCCTAATAAAAACCCGTTATATCTTCGTGCAACCGAGTGATATAGTATTCCGTTAGTGCAGCTAAATTCATTTCACAAAGTGAAATAACTCACGCGCCTTATTAATAAACAAAATCGCATTATTTATAATGCATTCCGGCTAATTAGCGAGCAAAAAACGCGGGCAAATGAAATAGTTATATCGCGACGGTTGTTACAATTACAAACGGGCCGTTCGTTTTTGCGAATCATTTTTTCTGAACCATTTCTT
>JABFQC010006008.1:0-11124 GCA_022817085.1 Psilanteris sp. ZL-2020 | reverse complement strand
ATACTTTCTAAAAATTGTATGTTGAGAAAATTCTAGAACAGTCGAGAACATTTTAGAACAGATAGAGTATATAAACGCTAACCTTATGTAAAAATAGTCTTCTTCCGATTTGTCCGTTGTCCCGATAATCGCGAGTTAGTTGTTCCGCGTTTCAATCCGATTTTCCGACTCTTGTAAGTAGAGCCGGGCACATTCGGTGTCCGGCTCCAAATATGTGTCCGTTTTTATTATTATTTTAAATAAAGTTTTTATTAAGTGTTTTTTAAATTGTAAATTTAATCGTGTTTTTACCCACCAATTTCCTTTCCCAATATATTATCAAATTCCTAAATTGTATTAGGGTGTAGTTAGTTATTTTTAATAACTAATTATTGTCCTAACCAATGTTGCATCTCAGGATGTAACAATAACCTACACTGTCAAAACATTCAATTTCTCTTATCAATTATAATAGAAATGTACGAAAAAAAAAATAGTCTCATCTTGTTTATGGTGCATTTTTACTATAATTTGAGACAAATTGAAAAGTCTTCACAGTGTAAGATAAATTTGCTTTATTTTATATTAAACTATCTTAGATTATTTTTCTCCGTGCGGGAGAGACGTATTGTGCTATACTAGTATTTATGCGTTCTCAAAAGGTCGAGTCAAAGAATCGCCTCTTATCCAAGTTTTGTATCAAAGGGAAATATATTTTATTTAGTTTGACCGTGCAGCGAAAATACTTTACAGTTGACAAGCTTTCCAGATACAGAAGTTAAACTAATTCTGATATATCTTGAATTAAAATAAATGTACGTATTATCTTATATACAATGTAAATAAAACTAAATCGTAAGATATGTAAATAACATATAAGCTTGATATAATTAGGATTTATTCAATTTAAATAAATACGTTGAAAAATGAATTCTACCGCTATAAAACTTTGCATAAAGTTTATTCCTCATTCAATAATTTTACTGCATATCTGAAATCAGATAAAATTATCATTTTTTTTAAGAAAAAATATAATAACAATACCCTGGCTAACTCATTACAATTCATGAAACGCTATGTCTTATTTCATTTAAAGCTTTTCAAATCAACAGTCTGAAACAACCTAAAGATCGGAATTCGTATAATACGATACATAAAATACTTAAAAAATCGTTCTATAGATTAATTATTATTTATCATCGGAATGCATTGATTATGAAACATCACGTTCCACTTTTTTTAAATATTTGTTAAGTACCCAAAAGCCCATAAGAAACCACCATCAAATATAAATTGTACTTCTTCTTAAGGTCGTAAATCCTTTTTGCGATCCTATTGAGAAGAAACGTTAATTTAATAGCATTGTTCTGTTTATACTGCGTTTGTATAAAATACAATTTGCAAAAAAGCCGTCCATAAAGACGTTCCTTCTCTCAGCTCACTCGCTCCATACTTCATTACAATCGCGTTCAAACAAATGTAAAATCAAAATCATCATCCGTGTCACCACACCCTTCACGCGCGATATAAACGTACTATTTCGTCTACGCGCGAATTTTCATACGCGCAATAACAACTTAACAACTTAAAACGTTCGTGGGGAATCTTCGTCCGTCGATAAAAGAAAAAGGAAAAAAAAAGAAGAAAAAAAAACCCTAAAAAAACTAACGAAAAAAAGTGATTACATTTTCATAGGAATTGTGTCAGGAGAACGAATGTGGAAATACTCCCCGATTCATAAAATTCCATATTCCTTGCACGCGTTTTGCATTGTATACTTGCCTTTTTTCTTCGCAGACGCCCCACTTAACTGGATCGTTATTCCACAGGTGTTTGGCATTTCCGTAAGCGATAAATGCGACCCCTACTAACTTCCTACTCTTTTTCTCGTCCCGATCACTTACAGCCAACGGAGAGCGTTTGCGCCGTTTCATTGAGAACTCGACGGATGAGATGGCGTTCTCTTATTTTCTTTTCGCCTTTCGCATCGCAGCCGTGATTAAAGGCGGACCATATCGCGGCGCCGTAATGCGACGATATTCAAAGATTGGCGTCACGCGCGGCGATTCGCGCCGCGGATTAAAAACAAGCGACTCGAAAGCCGACTCTCGCGCGGCGCCAATTAAAATATAGAAACGCCGGGCGCGATTATCGGCGACGCTGCGTTTCGGCGAGAATTCGCCGCGACGTTCGCTCGCCCTTAACGACCGACTCGCGCGAGCACCGGAAACGCGCGTAGCGCGAACGCCGCGCGCCTATTTCGCCTGATTAGACACCGGCTTGGCGCGCGACTTAGCTCGACGCTCCGTTTTGATTGCGACGCGATAACGTTAATACGCCGATTGTTTAACGGCAAGAAACAAAACAAGGAAAAAACAAAAAGGAAAGAAAAAAAAAACTTGACAATCAATAAATGTGACTTTTATAAATAATGCGCGCGGATATACAACGGATGCGTCGAGAATCTTTTTGCAATTGGTAGCCGTAAGCGTATGACAAGAATTACTCCCGGGCCAATCTGAATACAATACCATCGACGCTTTGTATGCAATTCTATGTAGATGTGGACCTATAGATACATGGCACATCGGGCCGGTAGGGTTTACAAATCGATAAAAACGCATCCCAGGCAGACGCCAGCCAGAAATAGGAGGATAGTACGAGGAAAAAATTGAAGCCTGCGAGGGGTTAATGCGCTGATCATGTCGTATCAGCGAGACCCGTCGAACGTAAATAAAGACCGTGCGTTTGGATCCGCGCGGCCGACGCGCGACCACGTAAGACGTCGCGAGGCAACTTGGCTCATCCCCGAAGACCCTTGGACGGATTTTGCGACGCGTTTTCGGGCGCAGCGCGAACAATTACGGCGCGCTTCGGAGTCGCCCGCTACGGCCGACGAGTAATCTTTGGTTCGTTTTAATTAACGATTCCAGTTAAATGACATTTCGCGTTTTAATTGTTAGCTTTTGCGAATCTTGAAAATAACAAAAAAAAAAAAAAAAAAAAGAAAAAACGAAAAAAGACAAAGGGAAGGGGCGCGCGTTTTTATCCTTGAATTGTCCGGTCTGAAAAAGCCGGAGCTACGAATAACTACGAACGTAATACAAATGCATTGTATTAATTATAATTAACGGCTTCATAAATAATTGTTAACGAAATTTGATAGCAATTTTTGATTAAGCATCGATTGCTGTCGAATTTTTAGAAACAATTACTTGATTCGGCGAAAAATGCAATTCTATTGTTATTCTGTTGTTTGAATAATGTAAGTCGTATCGAAATTGAATCAAATGTACGCGATCCAAATTAAAACGAAATCCGACGAAAAATTAGATCGCGCGTAATTATATTGACACGGAGTTTTTAGTGGCGATACATATGAATGTGGAATATCACACAGAAGCTGATTAAAATATGCTTAGCATTATTATTAATATTTGATTTGCATCACGAAACGAGAGGTTGTTGATTTGCGATATGTATTGTGCGATGTCATTATACGAATTCGTGACATTTTATATACAACGGTCATATCCTTGCGAATAGATTAAACTATTCATCCTGAACAGTTTGATACATTGTTCGATACCGTCCTCGTAACAAATTTGTAAATTTAATTTAGTTATTAAAGTAAGGACAATCCATCGACCGTTTATATACAACTAACAGCCGATTTTCTTTTTAAGTTAAGACGGTTACTTGAAATAAGTTCCTAACGCGTGCAATTATTCCAGCCAAACACTTGTGTGTGCGCAGAACAAACTCCACGTATTTACTTTTACCGTTTTAGCCTCATTATACGAGCATACTTTTAAGCGTTACAAACTTTTACTTTTCATTATCGCATTCCTCCGGAATAAAATACCGATTGAATAATCTTGAATCTTGAAAGACCGAAAATGCAAATGTAATAAAACAAAAAATAACGCTCGATTTCTATCAGCCCGAATGCCTGCAGTTCTATATTTACAAACACGCATTCGCAAGAATCACACCTTGCTGTCAATAATTTTGACGGAAAGTTTGCGAGCGCCGCGGTATATATATGTCTATAACAAAAAATTTGCCGGACATAAACCAACCCGGAATCCTCCTAATGGAAGGAACATAACGGTGAATGATCGAAAAATTATACCGGCGCTGTTATATCATTGAATTTTTCGTCGACACTGATAATTAAGTCATTAATAAATGTCCGCGGCGTTGAATGAAAAATCGCCCGCCGAGTTAATACGCGTCATTTGCATAAAACAAATCACGCCGGCAGATATACGAAATGGACAAATCGCATCGCGCTCCCGAAGACGCGTTTAACGCGCGCGGTTGGTTTAAGTAAAATTACGCACTGCTTTCGCGGATGACCGGCGAGTCGACGCGTTAATTCGGTCGCGACTCAAGGCCGCTCGGTGGCGAAGACGCGTCGGCCTCGGGGGCGAATTGGGGCGCGGGGCCTTCGTCGTCGTTTGCGCCACTAATGAGCGGCGAAGAAGCGGGCCGGCTTTTCCGCGCCAAGGATACGCGCTCGGCTCGAACTCGATCGCGTCCCAATCAGCGATACCGGGGGTAAGTCAAGAGTCGGGGGCCGCGGGGTCGGACGGGACACGTGACGTTGCACGCGGTGGTGTACGTGTATCGCCGCACCCTATTCTTTTTCCCCACCGCGGGGGCACGCACACAGCCGCACACGTACGCGCGGCGGCTCACATGGGTGGGTGGCACGTCGCTCACTACGTCATCTGTCCCCTCGGCCAATCGACGTTCAGCGCGCATTTTTTCCCCGGCATCGCAACAAAAAAAAGGGAGGACAAAAAAAAGCGCAAGCGGCATTACCCCCGTTGCCACGGACCAATCGCCATACGTAAAGAGGCATTTTTTATGGACACCGCTTGGGCGGCCCGCTCGGTCGGTTTGTGTGATAAAAATTGACCTAAGTTTTTTTTGCACGCTCCGCGCTCGGCTATAACTGCCTAACATTAAAAAAGATGGGCTGTGTACGGGCTGCGCCGGGCTACCCAGGAAGGGATTGCTGCAGCAAGAGAAAAACTCGCGCGGATTCCCCCCCCGTGCCCGGCCTTCGTCTGTCCCCGCGGCGCCCCCGTCGCCCCGGCCGTCCACCGCGTCGCCTACCCGTGCGTAGAGAGATGTAATACAAGCCGAGATATGTGTGGCGCGGTAGGGTCCTGCTCGCGAATGTATGTGCGAAAGATGGGCGAAGGCTCGCGAGGTGGAGCAGGGGTGACAGCTTTTTCTCTCTCCGTCTCCGTTGTTCGCGCGCTCCGTCCTGCACCGGTCGCCTGCACAACCGGACGAGGGTGTAAAATAATGTGCATAAAATATAGCGTATTTATCATGCAGATAAAATGATGTGCTCGACTTTCGGGCGCGGCGCCGCGGCTGGCGCGCGCCGGCCACTTTTGCCCGGTTAGGCCCCACGCTCTATCGCGCTTCGACCCCGCCGAGGCGTCCGCGCGGAAACGCGCGAGTTATGCCGCCGCGGTTTCGCTTTCGTTCGCTCGGCCGTTTGGGCTTTTGTTTTCGAGCGCGTTGCGTCTTACGGCGCGGGCGCTCTCGGCCGAGAACGGTTTCTTTCGGCGGGGCTTCGCGGCAAACGTTTAAAGGGGAGCACGGTTTCGGCGCGTCGATCACGGCAGACTGTTAGAAATCAATTTGGGGATTAATTATTTATGAGCCGTTTTACGTGGGAGGTGTGTATGAAAAAACGGAATACAGGCTTCGGATTTGCGTTACTTATTTAATGTGGAATGTATTCAAATGCGTCAACCCTTTTAAGTTTGTAAGAATTTTTTAGTATAGTAAAACGCTTTTTAAAGCTGCCGTCGGGGTAATTAAACCGTTTAACTGTATCGCTTGGTAATATATATATATATACGAGCTTATTAAATTTTAATTATCTCATGTTATTTTGTTTATTAATTATCATCATTACTATTCAAATATTTTTTTTAAATAAATATAATGGTTTTTTATCAATTTTTTAAGTATTAAAATAATAAGAACAGTAACTCGATGGACATTTTTTATCCAAAATATATTTATATCAAAATTTCTTATAGTTTCACTGTTAATAAACTGGCCCACACAATGTTATAGCATATTATATTATAAACATCTTTGCAAATATATAAAGTAGAATTTGATACCTATGTAATCGGATTAAACTCCTCTAATCTGAAATAAGTTAACCTCGCCTTTTTATACATATAAATAAAATACAGCGTATGATGTAACACATTAATATCTGGAGATAAATAAAAAAGTAAAATGGAATCATGTCAAATACAGAGAAGACAATGGAAACAAGGGATAAATAAAAATCTTGGAATAAACCTGAAATTGAAGCAATTTCCAATGCTAGGGTCAGAGGTTTTCCCCGTTGGTTTGTAGACTGTGCGGTCATTACATTATGGAATAACGTATTTAAAGTAGATAACATTATATTTTTGAAACATATTTTGCAGAAATAAATTCACACGTTTTATAATAAATTTTCCAGATTACTAGATAATTTCGATAAAACTTATTCCATTTAATAATTTTACTTAAAATTAGAATGAATTGTTAAACAAAAAAAAATTAATATAGTAATTTAAAAATACTCAGCATTTATAATTAAACCCCATTTAATGGTTTTGTACTCATTAACATAATAACAAGATTCAAGTATCGCCATGAAAACTGAAATATAATGTGAAGAACCGGAAAATGATAACTACAATAAAGCACGCGTCAAGTTATTCTTTAAAATTTTGTCAATAAATATTTTCATAACACGTGGTATTAAAATCAATGATGACGAAGCATTATAAAATCATTTTGCACGGTTAATAAATATCAAATATTATATCGTGATTTCCGATAGACTAAAATTACTCCGCAGAGTACAGTATCGTTTATCACCGAATTGATACTTCTCTACAGGGCGTAGTATCGATATCATTAAATGATCCTGTATTATCGTTAGCAATTGCTTTTTAAAACCCGAAAGAGGTTTGGTATAATTGCTCATTTCGCGACACGCGATTTGAATAAATATTCTTAATACTCGACAAACTGCACGCTTAACCCGACTTGTATTTTACTCAATCGAGTTGAGTAATTTAAACGCGTACTTTCAGGAATATTTACATTGCCGCGACAACGTAAACCGCTACGAAATAATCTTTACTTTTGTCAACCAATCGGATCCTTTTATTCCGCTCTTACGTCCACGAGTTTAAAGCATTTCATACTGACCATTTTCGTTATCGACGATATCATCAAAATTCTAATTCCGCAATAAAAATACGACGATCCTAATCATTGGCTTGATATAAAATTAATCGAACGCAAAATTTGCGGTTGTCGCGAGGTCCAGTTGTGCAGATTTAAATTATGAAAACAAACGTAATCGACAGAAATGAAATATATATATATATATATACTTTATATACAATCATAATGTTTATGATACACGAAGAAGAGCTACGTACGGATTGATTGTTTAATTAATGTTAACGTCAGTCATCGGCGCTGAAACTTTTCTCAACGCCAATTTACGTGATTCGTTACGTCTACTACTGTTTAAATAAATAATCTTATTTCGCAACCGTTCGATTTCAAAACGGTCGCTTTAGCCATCTCCTCCGCCCGCGTCAGGTGAAATCGCGAAATTAAAGCACACGAACTTGAACGCGCGAATAATAATTCGCACCGACGGGAGCAAATGTTTAAACAAATTCGAAGAACACTCGTTGCGCGTTTTTTGTTCGACTGTTGCCGCGGTGGCGGGAGTCGCGCTGGAACGCAAAAACCGCGCATAAAAAGATTGATTTTCTCTATCTTTTTATCAAATAAAAGCCATCATAAGTTCTATCTGGCGCGTTTCCGATGACTCGTCCCTCCGTTCCGTCGGTTTGTTCGTGCACCTTATATATATATATATATATATATAGACACACGACCCTTATTTTGAACTTGACTGGGCAGATTTGGTTTAACAAAGTTATTTCGCCCGTTGGATGGAGCTGGTCCCTTTTTTCAACACTTGTTACAAAATTATTAACGCGAAGTAAATATAAACGAATTCAATAAACATAAAGCACACCCTTTAACGGTCGCGGGATATTGCATAGTTATCGTGCGTGAGACCTAATGGTTCGAGAATTGCCAATAACATTATGTACTCACGCCAAAGGAAATTGGCATGAGTGGTGTTCAAATCTTTCAATCTCGCGACCCTAAATGCTATCGCGTCGATATACACGTCGCCCCACCGGGTGTCTACGACCGACGCAAGTCGGCGCAGCGTCGGAATCTTCAATTTCGGAATAACTTTCGGCGAAGTCGATTATTCATTATTTGGCATCCCAAACTGAAATAAATGATTTGCGCAGAAACATCTTGTACCACTACAATGTCTTAATTTCAATCTCTGATGAGTTCGATATGAAGCGCCCCGCGGTTTTAAATGCGCTTAAATATATATTTTAATTGAAACGCTTTTAATTAAAACCATTTTAGTATGGCCCGTATTCTCGATTGTTTTGAACAGACTCGACATATAAACGTGTATATATATATATATGTATTCAAATGTTAATTTATATACATTGGCATTTTTATAGACAATGTATATTATCAGAACATTTTTAAGTTTGTAATAAATGAAAAATTAGACCGCAAATACAATATATACTGTAATACACGTGCCGTTTTAACTTTATTTTGGTCTTAATCATCATTTGACATTAAAAATGATTAGCAATTTCAGTTGATTAAAATAAACGGCTTTACATAGACGCGTAAAACATACATACACACAACGTAACGCTTTATACCGTAGTTGCGGTTTTCGCAAAAATTAACCAATGTAAATATATCGCGAAAGATTTTTGGTCGAGCAATATCGTGTATCTTAATTGCATTTTTAATTGAAATCATATACAAAAATCGGCGACACGCGTACACCATTGTGCCGCTGTTTTTACGGTTGACGAACCTTAACGTTAGTGTAAACTTCACGGTTTCGTGTCAACGCATAGTAATAAATAATTATAATTGCTGATTTGAAGTAACTCAATTAGTGATTTTTAATCACCGCACTTAGTTAAGCAAGCGAAATATTCCTCTTCACTAAAACGATTGCTTCTTTATTAAATATTAGTGTATATACGTGTATATACACTCTCATTAATTATATTTCTCAACGAAAACCCATCGATTATTCAGACGCGATTTTAATTTCATATTTTCTTCGTGTAAAATGTATTGCGTCGATACTAAATTTGATCCCCGAAGAAGAAAATGCTTGGTTTTGTACACTGAAAAAAATAATCTTACAAATGTTACCAAACTAGATGATAAAAGGAGAAAAAATAGGCAAAAATGTAAATATTATGAAAAATTACGGTCAGAAATTTCTAAAAATATATCAAATATTATCAAATAATTGGTAAATATCATGATATTCTCTAATGTTTATTTACATTTTTGCTCACTTTTCCTGCTTTTATTATCTAGATTGGTAAAATTTGTAAGATTATTATTTTCAGTGTATCGAAGCAGTAAATATATATATAACACATATTTATTTACACCAAAATAATACATTCGTAATATAAAAAATCTAATGCACGACTTTGCTCACATAATCCGAAATATGAAATTAAACAATCACCTTATCCTTATCCAATTATATCCGATTAACCTCAATGAATCGCAAGAAACGCGCGGCTAACATTAATCGGTCTCCAGTCGCGCACTTATTTAATTGATTTATACATCTGTTTACCACTTTTCCAATGCACATGACGCGTCCGGGCAATGCTTTCACGCCCAACCCATCCGGCCGAACTGTGTAACAAAAATTCGGATATTATTCCGACGGCGAATTACAATCATAATGTTCGCACCGACATTTTCTCTTGTTTGGTTTTACAATACGAACCGATGACGTTCTCGCTTTCATCTATATTATGACGCGCGGCGGACTACGCCCGGCGCTGCAATTCACGCAATAATTTGGCAACAATAAAATCAAAAACAAAATCACGCGATGCGTGATCGCAGCGGTCCATCGGACACAGTTGAGGTTCGCGCGTTTCTTTAATCTTCAAATTTTTGAGTTAATTACGTCACATCGGCGCGGACGAAACGCAAACGTTATACAAACTGTAATTGTTTTTGTTCCAATAAGCACCCGTTTCGCAACTCGGACCTTTGAGCAATTAAATTTTAATACAAGCATTTTAATACACGTGCTCGCTCGCCGCGTACCGCGCGCGCGTGTTCCGTCGATGGGAAATTATTAATGACATCGTGGCGTTTCGAAAATCCCCGTCCCCCGACATAATATCGATCAGACGGCAACTTCCGCGACTACAAACGTTTTCTAATTATCAAACTCGCACCACGATTTTGCGAACAGACGCGCCGCGAAAGCAGCGCGGGATTTGCGCAATTTTTCCAAAACGCGCACACACAGCGGCAGCAATCATCAACCTGTTGCATGCGAGCGTTACGAAACTCGCTGACGATCCTGAAGTGTTTTTGCGTTTGAATAAGTTTCTTAGAACTTCGCGGAGAATGGCATCCGCGCTTAAACCGCCAGTATATTAGCGAATCGCCGCTTTGACGGGCAACGTAACACGGTTTCAAATGTTGATTTTTTTCTGCAAATTTTAAAGAATATATATACGAAGAGCGAGTTGAAAGGGCGTAGGTTCTTCTGAAATCCTTAACGCGCCCCAAGAGGACTATGCCAGAGTTAAACAGATGGCATAATTATGGCACAGCACTGGCCCAACTACGGTTAACATCCGAAATAGCAGCGAAACTGAGCTGAACCAGACTTGGTCAAAATTGACAACCAGCAAAGTGCCGGAGTTGAACCAGGCATTTTGTATTATATAGTCTAATACAATGCTACTAACACTACTAAAACAAGTGTCTTAAATTGAGACATTTTCATGCAAAAGACATAAACAGTATCTAATAATAATTCACTTATACTATCTTTTCTATAAAAATGTCTTGAAATAAGACATCTTTGTAACATCAGTTTCTACAGTGAACTTGCCAGATAAAAACCAGTACTGAAAAGTAAGTATTATCACTCCTAGTAATGGTACATTACTAGGTCTACGT
>JABFQC010006007.1:0-11126 GCA_022817085.1 Psilanteris sp. ZL-2020 | reverse complement strand
AGTACATTTTAATGATATTGAGTTACACGATGAATGGTCGGCTGCCAACGTTGGGCCAGAGGTAATTGGCGTTTCATTCCAACGGTTTGCCAAGATTGGCATCCAAGGTTGAGCCAAGCTTGGGCCGATCGTTTAGCATTGGCAGACCACAGATTTTTCTACATGGGTAATTTTTTAAGATTTCATACAACATCGTGAGTACTGCCCCCATATAGATTAATGGTTCTAGAAAACGATTCATGCAATAGTAAAACTAATCTGGATAATCCGTGACTTAAATAGACAACTTTTATTATGGTAAGCAATCCGAATTGTCGATCTAGTTACGTGACGAATCATCCGGACTGGGTGTTCATAATAAGATGATAATGTCTATTTCATAAAAATAAAATACTAGAAGATCACGAATTTTTGTAGATGGAGATAATGTTATTGAATGTATGATTAAAATTTCGGGAATACTGAAATGATTTATATTAAATTTATCGAAATACGACTCAATTTTTTTGCTACTTCAGCTAGTATAGTTGAATTCAAGACATATATCTATAACACACATTTCGGTGACGCCACACACCACGGTTATATAGAGAAATTATGATTTTGTTTATAACTTTTGTTGTTTTTAAAAAAGGTGATTGGGGCTAAAATCTGCTTTATACCTGCATATATGCATATAAATTACCTATCTATCTATATATATATGATTAATTTTGTTAACATATATTTGCATATAATTTTCCATATCATTGTTTCCTATAAATAATACCTTTAGTAATATGATTAATATATTAATCATATATTTTAAATATATTTTTAATATATTGTTCATATAATAAAAATAATGTTTTCAAATTAATATAATGGTAATATATTAATTAAATACTGAAAATGTATTAACAATAATACATTAAAAATATGTAGTTCATGTATTAATCAAATTACTAGGGATAAATCACACTTAAATTATTGATTTTTAATAAAATTTATCTCTATATTGAATTTTAACTTTACAGTAAAAGTAATTAGTAGAAATATGTAGTGTCATAAATACAGGCACTCTAGAACCATATAAAATACTATAAACGCAAAAAACCAAGCGACGGAAGAATATGTAATATAGTAAAATTTGTTAAACCTCTTTGTCTAACTTATGATCCGATGTAGTAAAACAAAGATAGACGAATCAAATTCATGTAAATATATTAATATGCTTTGCGCGGCCGTCGAAGATTGAACGGTAAAGCATGTCTGGTAGAGACGTTATTGTGCTCTTTGATATTATGCAAAATTTATCAGATATGTTAACTATAGTTTATTGTTAACATTTTTGGTAATAACGGTTACGATTAAAAATGTAGTGGAAAATTAATCGTAGTTTTTTATTTTATAATGTTATGCGTTTTAACTATCTATGTATATTCCCTTAATATACACTGAGAAAAAAAATATTTAACAATTTACTATATAATATATCAAAAGAGGACGATACTTGAAAACACAAAAAAATTACTACATTATATAGTAATTTTTCTTGTATTTTCACGTATCGTTCAGTTTTGATACATTATGTAGTAAATTGTTAAACATTTGTTTTCTCAGTGTATAATTACGTAAATAGAATCATTTTCCTGTATTGAATATATATATACACGGAAAAAAAAATTTGTCACATTTAGTCAATCTTTGACTAACTTAATCACCAAAAGTATTAATATACGAACAAACGATCTGATTGTCATACGTTGATAATAAAGTTGTTGAATAAGTAAATTTAAGGTTAAAGGTTGACAACATTATTGACAGATTTTGACCATTATATTTACCGTTGATAGATTCACTGTTTCAGACAACGCTACTTTTTTCTGTGTATATATATATGATTTATACAATTTATTAGAAAAAAAAATATTATTATTAAATATTATTTAACACAACCAGATAAAAATGTCTATCCATATAAACATATATAGTTTTAAAAATTATTTCGTTGACTTTTTTATTTGGCGAAGGCATAAAAATAATTACAGGTTATGTTTTTATATTTTCATTTTTAAAAATCATAATATCACAAATACGAAATATGTTTATTAAACAATGCCTCCGAAAATCCATATGTAACATTTGTATTCTAACAACAACGTTACTCCACATTTTGTATTCAAGTAAGTACATTTTATTTCATGCAAATTAGTTAATTTTATTATTACTCAAAAATTATTAATACAAAAACATTGTAACGTTATATTTATACTAAGCTTCTGAATTATAGTACTTGCGATAATAAAGAATCATAAACCATATTAATTTGCATTATAATTCATACAATAAAACAATATATGAATAATTTAACCGCATATCTTATGCATAATTTATACAAAAGAACAAATTTTAAATAGAAATATTACAATTCATTACTGATCTCTAATGTCGTTATTTCAATTCGGTTAATTTTAATTTTTTCCCTTCATTTATAATAATTTAATAATACTAAAGTGTTGCCCATACTATGCCATTATTTATTTTAACTACTTTAAAACCGATTATGAAATATACAACACTTTGTAATATATTCTTATTACTTACAATATCTATATATAAATGACAATTTTGTTCACATTTTTACAGTAAAGTTTCTATAAAATGTAAAGAATGATTGAATACCTTTTGTGATTTATGACAATAACTGCGCCACCGTTAATATGATAGGCAGTCGTCATCATTTCAGGTGCGTAGGCCGATCAAGAAGTTTAGCGGTCTCAGAATCTTTGAACACAAAAAAATGTTATTTTTACGCTAACCAAAAGTATCTTTTATTATTATTTATTTATTTCATTAACCGGAAATACCTAAACTTGAGATTTTATCGTACAAAACCGTGCGTATATATAAGTATATGTTCGAAATGTAATTAAATTGAGAATCCTTGGCTCCTAGTAAGACATCCACTTTAAAGAAAAGCGTAGACGAAATTCGTCAGTGTAATACGGATGTTGAATAAATATAATTTGGAATTGGCCAGAGTTCAGCATTAACCTCAGTAAGATATATATAAATCATTGTATAATTGTCAGTATAATTGTAATATGGCTTTGTACAATATGACTATATATCAATGTGAGTTTTTACAAATTGAAGTCAACCGTGAAAAATACACTCATAGAAATGAAAAAAAAAAAAATATCATTCTTCAATGTATATATATCACGTATAATTCGCGCAAGTTTTCAGTAGACATTGAATATACAACGCGAATATTAATAACTACACGCGTCTTAGTTTACGCTAAAATAATTTTGTTTTCCACGTGGTACACGTTTTCTTACAAAACACGTACTTTTGTACTTTTTAGAATGTAAATTCCCTATTGAAATTGTGCTAACGCATACATTAAAATTTTATTCAAGTATTACAAACACATAACCGCGCACATAATTGAACGCGACCAAAAGAAAAAAAATTGTAATTGTTTCACAGTTTACCGATTTTGATTTGTTTTAATTTAACCGCCTCGCAGCCAGGTGTAAATAATGCTGAACAATAATACAACGTCTGCACTGTTGTTATTATATATTCTGCGATGCATTCCGCAGCCTTTGCGTTTGAACAAAGTGCCACGTTTCGTTGTAAAATTTTTGTTTCCACACGCGAAGATCAAAGCGCAAAGTTGACAGGCCACCTAAATTACAACCCCCGAAAACTGACCTATGCCGATCGTAAACGGTGCACCGACGGTGGTCCTGAATGGCGTGGGAGACACAAGCAACTATTAAATTATCGGTAGAAGCTGCGCGTTGCGGGCGACGAGGCTCTTACGCAACGGCGGAAATCGATGTCCAGAAGCGCAACCGGCCGCAACAAAAAAGATACAAAAACAAGACAAAACGAAGAAGCGAGTTTTACGACGCAGCAGGCCTTTACGATTTCCTTCATTGAGTCGGAGAAACCGTCCGTGGTGTAGGCTTTTATTATCGTGGTCGCGACGCGATGAAAAACTCCGCAGAAGGTTTGCGAGCGGCGATTTACGAGCTTGGGGAGTAAAGTCCCCGGCTTTCGGCACCAGCTTCTCAATGGCCAAGGACATTTGGTCGGATTTGCGACTAACGGATCGCCACCGATCATTACCGTAGCGCCGATGCCGGCCACCGTTTAAACAGAGCGCGGTCTCCTTCGGAATGACGCTTTTCCGTATCCGGTAAAAGCGCCGTCCGTTGTGGCAACGATTTCCATCGGGCGAAATTGCGCGAACGAAAAAATGCATTCGATATTGCAGCGACTCGACGAACTCATACGAACCGTAAACGTTGCCTGATGAATGCGCCTGTCGAACGAAGCATTCCCGAACTCGCGCGGATGACGGAAGGATCCGTCAGGAAAGTTTAATCTGGTTTGACGATGCTCGGATCAGAGGCAAAGATTTTGCAAACTATGTTGGCGAGTCTTGAAACTTTAATTTCGTAGCGGTACAAACATCGACGATGTGGATCAAAGCCCTTTGATTATATTGTATATATATATAAAGTCAAGTTTTGAATTTAGCTTGGTGTATGGCGTGTCGGTCGACCTTGTAGAAATCAAAACCGGGGTGCAATTTGGCCTCGGCTTGGCGTCCACGCCGCACTCGGTCAGGCATTTAATATTATAGGTATCTAGGCCAGGCGCAGGTATGTGACCCCGTACGGAAATCCGGACTAACCCGTGCCCTCTAAGAGCAGGCCGATTAATTAAGACGCGATCAGAATTTTTGTCAAGTACTTTTAAATATATATTGGGAAATTGATGCAAAAACAAAGTTTATATACTTTGGGTTTCGGACGAGGATTGTGTTGAGAGGAGCTTAAAATAACAATTTTTGTCATTTTTATTATTGCACTTTTAATAAGTATTTTCTTATTCAAAAATCTATTACAATTATTTATCCATTTACAGACATTCATTTTTCATATATAAATATATCTCACCCTATATACCCGCATATATTCAATTTATAAAATATATTCACTATTTATACATTGTGTACTGAAAAATACATCATAACAATTGTTTATATTAATAATAATAATCTTTATTTAAACCTTTCATTTTTTTATACATTTTGTTTACATTACACTTGTAGATCATTGTAAAAAAATGTTGTAATATAAAAATAAAATTGTAAATCTAAATATAATATTATAGTCATATTACAAAACATTTATCCTTTGCAAACGGCATAACACATAAAATGTATACCCCAGATTCATTACTTCCATACACTCTTAGAAAAGACCTAATAAAGTTAAGAATAAATTAATCTGTAAACAATCATATATAAATAAAGAGAAATATTTTATGATTTAAAGGAACCGTTTTATTTATAATCAAACAATAATCTAATAGAGCACAAATCTGATTTAATTACAAATTTAATCTCTCTTATAAAATAGTAAAATTATTCTATAGTTTAGATTAAAACCTTTAAATTTGAGAAATTAACATAAATTTTAACTAGCCTAAGTACACAAAATAAATGAACAAATTAAAAACTAAATAAACTGATTTATATATATATATTTCTTTTTATACATTTAGCTTTAAACTTATTTTCTTTAAACAAATAAAATGTAATGTAGATTTCACTTCATTATTGCAGATCTCCAATATTTGTAGAAAAAATATGATAATTTAAACATTAAAATACATTTGAAGCCAATAAATGAAAATTACTAAAAACAAAAAAAAATTATTTTATTTTCTATAATTAATGGACTTATATATTATTTTTTATCTTCTTAAATAACCTAGTTCAATAGATAAATGTACATTTTTTCCTAATATACAATAATTGTGTCTAAAATTATGTATTATTTTTATGTTTCTTGTTATTGTAGATAAAAGGTTATGAATCCTGCATATCACATGACTAAACCAATTAGAATTTGATTTTATTAAAACAAATAGTTTATGCATTAGATAATTTTCCTTTCATCTTTAGATGTTAGACTGTAAGAATATTTTAATCTGCAATATAGATTAATTCCTCTTGTCGATATATTGAATGGAAAATCATCTGAACTTTAAACGATTCCTTTTCATTATAAACGATACTTTTAAGAGTGTGTATATATACATACACCCCAAAATTATTCTATAACAAATTGTTATTAAACAACTTTACAAATCATTCGCCTAGCACATAAATAAATAATTATTTGTCAGCAAGCATCGACAACGCGTGACTGTTTCATAATGCTGATTTGAAGCAAGAAATAAGTGGCGAATTTCACACGAAGTGTCATGTAAATCTGCCACGCACGGAAATAAAAATAAGATGACAATGATGACGCGTCATATACAAATGTACTCATACGTATAATAGTGACGAGTGGGATACGAAACGACAAGCTGTCGCTGTCGCGTATGATCTGCGCTGAAGAACTAAGCGACATTTAAATCTTGCGCCGGAGAATCCTGGCGACATATCCCTGAAGTACGATGAGTGTCGAGATGGCCTCGAGATTAGAATTTGAACGAGTTTGGGTGTGCCCCCGTCGCACAAAGGCATCCGGAATTCGAGACTGAGCTGCTTCTGTCCGCGTGTTTATCTCGATATATCTGTAAGTCGCGCTGACGAAAAAAAGACAGAACGTCACGACCATTCATAATGCCGAAGCCACTCGCGGTCGCGCATTTGTTTAACTATAACGACTTACCTCCGCTGACGCGTATTATATCTTTTATCCGCCGCACTAAAACGATTTTATTTCATCTACTGAAAGCTATAATATACTTTATACAATGTACAAATATTCGGGCGTTTGTTTCAAATCATACACGGAAAGAAAAAAATAATATAGAAGGAATAGTGTTGTATTTTTAAATAATACATCAAACTTGCGAGATTTTTACTAAAATGTCAGCAATTTTGACTAAAATATGAGCAATATTTACCATTTTTTAAGCATAATCTAAAAATAGAACACTACTGTCACACATTTAATATTTTGCTAGTAATGTTTAATACATATTGTTTCTTTCCGTGTATCAATGTAATCCATTTGACGTAAAATTTCAATATTTTGGAACAAATTAAACGAGGAAAGAAAACATAAATAAACACGCAAAATAAACAAAGTCAGGGTGAGTAAATCTATTTCTTTGTTTATATGACGAGTTTGTATTTTGTGTCCTATTTTAATATGTTTCTAAAATTCTAAAATCTTGCGATAAAAGGATCGTTTTAAGAGTGTGCATGCAATTCGTAATTAATTGGTATCGAGTATTTCGAGTCCAGCAATAAGACCGAGGCATGTTTTACATAAAATTTAAACGAATCAAGTTCAATAAATATAAGTCCGCGAAAAACTACGTTGGAAAGTATATTTGCGATGTAATAAAACCGCGATTGGTTGTCGTTCAGCGCCGACGTTCAACTGACAGAAATAAAACAGCAATATAAGCCTGCGCGCGCGGAAAACATCTTACAGTCGGTGTGCGTTAAATCGGACCTAAAAAGTATGAAAATGTGTTCCCCGGGGTCACGCGGCCGAATGAAAATGCCCGTGGTCTAAATTTGGGACGAAAAGTAGAAAATGAAAAAGTATAAAGGAAAATGGAAAAACACTCGTCCGATGATAAAGAATTGCGTTTTGAAGCGTCGACGGACGTGGCGCAATTTACGACGACACGCGGCGGCGATAAAAAAAAGGCAAAGAAAAGAAATTGCGGAACGACAAAAGAAAGAACGCGTAATGCCGAGCATCTGTCGGCCGTCCCATTTTTATCATATAACGTTGCTTAGCGGTGTATAATAAACACGTGTAAATACGCGCGTAAACGCATATAACGTCGCAGAAAAAGACAACGCTCGATACGATAGAGAAAAACGAAACTCGCCGGCATCCAGCCGCGGGAAAACGTTTACGCAGAAAACAAATTGGTCACGATCATTAACGCTGCGCGGTGAAACTTGCTGCGGTGGCCGTACCGCGGCGTATTTTATCGCGCAGCCGTATATATATCGCACTATGGTCATGTGCACGAATACATTTGCACGCATTATGCTTACTGATTCTTTTCTCTTTTTTACGCTTATTTTTCATTGCCCTTTTTAATGCCGCGTACTGTATTCTGTTCGTTTTAATCACTTTATCATTGCTTTGTGAGCAACGTTATGTTTTTGTCAGAAAACAGTACCCTCGATTTAATGCGCAACCGAAATATCGTTTAATAACTGGTTTATGCTAATAATTATACGCGAATGTAAATATAATATAAGATATATAGGTACGTGCGCGATTTAAACGTGAATTGTATAAATAAACAAGAAAATTATTATAAACAGATTGTAATATATATATATATATATATATATATATATATACATAAAGCTTTTATTGTAATAGAATACAACTTTATTTTGCACTCGGTTCAAAGTTAATTATTACAATATATGTATATTGCTAATATATATAAAAGCTTTTAAATATTGTTCGATTCCAATTCATTATATGCAAATTTTGAAACAAATTTTTATTTATAGGGTAAATAAAACCCTACTTTATAGGGTAAAAATATATATTTGAATAAACATATTGAAATTACATGCTATTTTAAATATATATATATATATACGTACACATATAAGAGTGAGGACCATCTAGTGTAAATTGAAAAATTTAAATTAATTTAGGAGTTAAATATACGTTGAGACAAATGTACAACTATTTGGATACTAATAAGCAAGAAATATACTATATTTGAATAGTGAAATGATGATTTATTATTTCAAATGGTACAGCTTATTCCAAAGGATCATTTTATGTCTCATCGTTTTGTATAAGTAAGATTGATATATTTTTATTATAAAAATATATTTAAGGCATAGGAATTGATTATAGAAAATTACGGTTTCAGTAATACTTCGCAGTAATAGATATATACTGAGTATCAATACTGGAGTGATATACTGGTATTAAACTGACATGATATAGAAATGGCCTAAGATTAATATAAACCTTAATATAACTGAAGGATAAACTTAATTAAGCATAAATATAACTCAGTATAAACTCATTAGTATATAATTATAGTTTTAAATTAAAATTATTGTAATTATTTATTTTTAGAGTAAAGTGTAGCTCTAGTGTAGAATTCTATAATACTATAATCATACTAATTTGGCGACATTAAATTAAAAATATAAAAATTATTATTATTATACTGTAAAAATACAAGTTTTCACACAGCCATTTCTCCCTTTTTCTTAATACAATTCTATCAAAAACACTAAGTTTTAGGTTTTAATGTCGTTAAATTAATATTATAAACATCAATTTTTCGAAGTTTAACTTGTTTTTTAGTGTACGTTTAAATTTGATTTTTTAGTGTATTTTAATCATTAAATTTCGTACTATTTGCAGTATATCAATATCATAATATTACTTATCAGTTACTAGTCTGGTCGATTATTGAACTTTTCTATATTTATTTATATATGTTTTTTAAACAAACTTAATTTTTTATATTTAATTATTTACTTTAATAAATTGGTAATTTCAAATTATTATTATTGTGCTGCGGAAATAATTCAATAAATTGATTAATAATAACTATTATTAACGAAGTACTTTTTAAAAATAGTAAACTTGTTGTACTATAAATAAATTTAAAAATGTAACCTTATGAGAGTGTTTGATCTGGCCCTGATATGGCATTCCATTTAAAAGGCGTGCCTTATCATAGCCACGTAAACCTGGACCGTTACATTCTTGTTACGATATGGCCCTTTGCTGATTTTCTTAAATATTGTTTGCTACATTGAAATCTGATATAATGACCATACTTTGAACGTGACATATCAAATTTTTACTAGATTAACAATAATCCTTTCCATGTATAGTTTCAATTAATAATAAATAATAAATGAAATTATGACATGTAATAAATGTAAGTAAATTAAATCTTATAAAATTCGAATGTAAAGGAGAATAAATTGGCATGTATAAAACAAGTTATGCGCAAAATTAAATTATTGAAACACAAGATATAATATAGTTTATAAATTAACTTAAACTAATAATTTAATTATAATATAGATAAATATATATTCTAAATACGATTCCCATTAGAGAATAATATTTTACAATTTTAGTTAAAACTATTTTCAGATGAATTTACAGTCAAGAAAATTACAAGTTTTTCATTTGCAATTTTAATATTGTCCTAAGCATAAAATTACAGTTATCCAAAAGAAAAACTATCATAAAATGTAGTTGTAATAAAAATTGAACCGACAAATAACGTTTGCAGCTAATAACATTCAGACTGAGATTATTAGTATTACTAATTTAAAATTCTATATATTTACAGTTTTGTCAATGAATATATAAATGTACGTATATTACAGTACTATGATTGGTATACTATTATTATGACTAAAATAAAGCCAAGAAAATTTAAGCCAAGATATGAAATCCAAATATGAATTTAAACTTTGTCCTGTGCTTATATATACGCAGAAAAATGTTGCATTAAAATTACTGAAAGTTCAGTAAATATTATTCAAAACACAGTAACTCACGGACAAAACAAAATTTCAGTCAAAAATTACCGAACTTTTCAGTAAACATTGATGCATGTTTGTAAATATATACCGAAAATTCATCAATATTTACAGTAAAAGTTCGTTACTTTCTGACGGAATTTTTGTTTTGTCCGTGAGTTATTGTGTTTTGATTAATATTTACTGAACTTTCAGAAATTTTTAATACAACATTTTTCTGCGTGATACGATAAAATGTATTTTATGTCTATATCTGAGCAATTACTGGTTTACTAATCAATGACTGTATATACGTATGATACTGACTCTATATAGTGACATGAAAATTACATGAATAATGTGTACTGTGCAGTATTGTTGGCACAATATGTTATTGACATTATATTTTGCCATTTCCGTTTTATATTTTTTAATTATGGGTATAGTAATTGTAGTTTCATCTTTATCATTTATAAACACTAAAACTTATACAAATTGGTATACATATATATATATATATATATATATATATATATATATATATTAAGAAAATATTTTAATAATAAATATTAATTTAATAAAAAAATATTTAATTTTTTTCCAT
>JABFQC010006006.1:0-11127 GCA_022817085.1 Psilanteris sp. ZL-2020 | reverse complement strand
GTGATTATTTTTAAAAATTTGCCATTTCTTAGATATTATTTTAAATACGCCTAACATATACTTAATTATTATACTCAGCATCGCTTTTTTATAAATGCAAAACATTAATGTTTATACCACTTAAAAACGAATCTTTTAATAAACTTATTTTTAGGATTATATATAATTTACTGAATAAATTATTTAAAAAATATGAATATTATTGAAACAGTATGTATTATTATGAAACAAAAAATACATTTATTATTTATTATATAATATAATATTATTGAATAAATAAAGAGTTTACTCTTTAATGAAGTAAACTCTTATTATTAATTCTGTAAACAAATAATATAAAAATAATGAAAGAAGTATTCATATGGATTTATTTCATATGAAAACAATTATTTAATTATGACGTATTATTGTGTTAGCCAACCGTCGTTATATTATTTTTTAATAAACTATGTTGCATATATTCTGTTTGTTTGATACAATTTAATGTATGTATTGAAAAATATATCAAACTGGTATTATATTTTATGAAATTACGCACAAATAATTTACATATGTTACATTTATATCTTTTATTTGTAAAAAATAAATTTTTTGTTTTTTATATTAAAAAATACAAAAATATTAGCTTTTAATTTCCGATTATGAGACTAGAATAAAATATTATATTTTTATCTATGTATGGAATTATTAGGAATATAATATTTGTTTATAAAAGCGCAGAACAATTTGACAGATTTAGGTTTAATATATTCTTACATTAAGAGATAATCATATAATTTGTACTTCATTTTTTTAAAATGAAGTATAGTTTTTTTACTATATAACGGATTAACTTATACAGTATTTCAAAGATTAGTGTCGAATTGTACACACAAAACTGACAGAGTGGATTAACTTGGATACTTAGATACCAATCGATGATCTTAAATTTATAATAAAATACCCCTATGATTCCTTAAATTGACAATGAATCAATTATTTTATCATCAATGCATCATTAAAATTAAATTTAATTAATTGTTAAATGAAATTATTTTAAATAGTGTTAAAGTAACATTGGTTAACAACATGTTAAAGTCAAAATTAGTTAACAGCAAAATGTTATTTTGCTGTTGTCGATTTTCGTTTATTAAATTAGTGCGTAACGTTTACTCAAACTGTGTACCTCAAAGTATTGAAACACTGCAAACCATTAGCTAAGCTTTTGATGCTGCTATAAAAAAAGTTAACTTTATAATTGAAGACGTGCCTGCAAAAACGGCCTAATACACTTCAGATAGTTTTTGCTTATTTTCTCCACATATTCATCATCTTATATAAGATGGTATATCTATAAAAAAACTGAAACCAAAATGAACATTTTCTCCATTCATTTTAAAATTGAATAACTTAAATGCAATACTTTATCTATTTATAGATCCAAAAAAAACGATTAATCGAACAATTATATACATAATAACGCAATTATGTAATGACTATGCATTAATATTTTTCAATATATTAAAAGTGCAATATAAACTAAATATAAGTTGTTATTTATATAGAAAAGTATGCATTATTTTTTATTAATCAGTATTTTTGTAATATAATTTTTCTCCATGCATATCATTTGTTTGTTGATTTAGTTAATTATAAATGGACAGAACAAGTTTATGTTTTTTAAGCTCCAATATAATGTAGGAATAACTGCATATTTTTTTAGTTTATTGTAATATCGTATCAAATTATACATGCAATTTATTCTCTGTAATAATAATGTCGGTAATTATAATAATTGTGAAGCACTAAAACAATTTTATTTAACATTTTAAGCTGTTTCATAAAAAACAATGTTTAATTCTTTATGAACAAGAAATGTGTATCATTAGTATTAATCAACATTATATAAGAATTCGATATTTTTTCTTTTGTTACAAAAATAAATATAATTATTATAATACACTATATATAATAATAAAAGGATACTAACGACATAATGACTCGATTACCAAAATTCATCATTTTAAAAAGAACTGTTTTAGAATGTCTTGTTCTGAATTTTCTAAAGTTTAAATGTTTAGAAAATTAAGAATAAGTTTTAAATGTTTCTGAATTATATTTTAAAAACAAACAAAAATTATCTGACAAACACGTAACTTGTGTAATTCATTCATAATATCAAATATTCACACAAATAAGATACACTTCACTTAATGCATTATTAAAAACGTCTAAAAATAGTGATTTCAATTAAACTTATTGCTCTAATTTAAAAAGAACTTATACCTTGATAACATTTTGCCCTTAGAAATTTTTTGCTTATTATTCCGTACAAAATATAAATATCAGAATATATAAACTTTTTACGCTCCTCGATAATGTATTTTTATATCTTTTTATGATCATTTTTATATTGACATAAACTTTTCTATATATAAATATATATGTATAAAGCCGGGTTTAGAGTCACGCCCTTTTTGGATGCTTAGTTAAGAGTCTGTGGCTACAAATTTTTGCATACAAATTAATTGAGCCGCCTATCCCGGAAGAGATGTGGGGACTTCGTTGCTCCAAATCCCTTCCTATAGTAATCAAACTCACGTAGAAATCTGTGAGAACCAAAGGATCGTATTTTAGAACATAAATACCCTGCATTAAACAAATTAATTTATTATTATTAAACAAAAGTATAATTTAATATGCGTTCAAATTTTACACACAGAAAAATGTTGCATTAAAAATTACTGGAAGTTCAGTAAATATTATTCAAAACACAGTAACTCACGGACAAAACAAAAATTTAGTCAGAAATTACCGAACTGTTACTGTAAACATTGATGAATTTTCGGTATATATTTACAAACATTCATCAATGTTTACTGAAAAGTTTGGTAATTTTTGACTGAAATTTTGTTTTGTCCGTGAGTTACTGTGTTTTGAATAATATTTACTGAACTTTCAGTAATTGTTAATGCAACATTTTTCTGCGTGTATACATATAAAGTGAAAACCTAATGGTCACATAGATTCGTAATTTTTCAAACCAAAATAAACAACAACAACATATAGAGTGAACATTTTATTTATGCGATCAACAATTTGTTATAATACAAAAAATAATTCTCTTAATAAATGTTTATAAATTAACAAAATACTTGTTAAAGCATTAGATTTTTTCAACAAAAAAAGTTGAACCAACAAAATTTCTCTTTGTATATAATATACTATTGAAAAAATACATAATGAGCAGATATATTCTAAATTTGTTCAATTTTAAACGGATAATGTATTATATTGTTATATTTACTTAAATTTTATAGATATGAAAGTTGCACTTCAGACATAAAGACTTATTAATGAAATTATTATATTATATATTATCTGGTTATGATATCAATTATCGACATGTTCGCAGTTTTATATTCATACCCATATATATAATGTATTTTAATTAATATAAAAATAAAACTTAAAAATTAATCAAATAATACGATATGTAATAAGTCTTTTTGAATTGAAAATCCTTTCTTTGTGTGTTAAAAAAAGTGTGTTAAATGTTCACACATTAAATAAAGCATGAGAAATTAAAAATGTATAATATTTATTGAATTCTTAATTAATCGATAAATTACATAAAAAAACTGTTAATTCTTGTAAAAACTAGTATATAGCTCATTTCTTGTTGGTATATAAATTATTTTCTAATTCATCTTATTTAAATTTTATTAGATGAAAAAGCGTGAAATGTTTTATTCAAAACCTATAATTACGAAAAAATTTTAAATATAAACTTAAGACAGTTGAAACGTGTGAAAAGACATATGTAAATATTTGATAAATTAAATATATATTTAACAAATATATATGTGTGTAGAAACAACAGCGTAAAAGCATTTTGTAATATTGATAAAACGATACAATTTAAAATATTTAAACTCCCATTTTTTTTTCATATTTTCGTTAAAACCATTTACAAGTACGCCATTTTACAAAGTTTATTATTAAAATGAAACTTTTCGAAATTTTTAATTTAAATTTGTTAACTTTGCTGAGCTGTTTTAATAATTAAAAAAAAGGAAAAAAAAACTTGCAAAAAGTATGAAAATATAAAATTGTTTCAGTTCTGAGTTGGCCAATCTATTCCATTTCACCTTAACTAAGCTTTTACTGTTGTCCGGAGAAAAAGTAACGTTTATCATAACGTTATGGGCAGAGTTTGTTTTCGCTGAAGTACTGAACTGGAAGAAACCAAGCATTAATGTATATATTAAAGTTACGAATCTATTGGATCAGAGAGCATGAAACTCGCCGTCCGCAGACTCGTGCAATTCGAAATCTAAAACGCAAACTTGCAGTCCGTGAATGCACGCGAATCATTATTTATCAAATTTGACTTCTTTATCCGCGAAATCCAATTTTCTCTTTGATTCGCAGCTTTCGATACTTTTATTTGTCATTACTTTCGTTTGCCGCGATAACTTATCGACTCGACAAAATGTGCCCCATTTTTCATCGTAATGAAGCGAAATTAAATGAAAGTGTAACGTCGCTTCTATTAAATTTGATTAAAACATTTACAAGCCCTATTTCGGAGGTACTGCTGCCCATTATTCCAATCAATAACCGGAAGCAAGTTTTATTTTATTTGCAACGTCGTGCCGTTTAATTTGTGGTTTTAATTTAATTCGTACTCTGAAATAAAATTGCACACGAAGTAAATAAAGATGACAAGCAGAGCGACTATTTGATTTAAAATATGCTATCGCGTCTTCATATCGGAATTAAATTATTAATAAACTGTTTCATACATTGACTACAACCATATCGATTAAAACAAAAATAAGTCCGACTGGTGTCGAGTCGTAATGAAACAGGTATATTTATGGAGAAAAATAATCTGGACAAAATTGCTGTATAAACAGTAACACTGGCTAAAACAATATAAAAATTACTATATAATGTAGTCAAATTTTCAACCCGCACACTGAAAAAAAGAATATTACAAATTTGACCAAACTAGATAATAAAAGGAGGAAAAGTGAGCAAAAATGTAAATAAACATTAGACAATATCATGGTATTTACCAATTATTTGGTCATATTTTCATATTAGAATTTTCTGACCGTAATTTATCATATTTACATTGTTGCCAATTTTTCCTACTTTTATTATCTAGTGTGGTCAAATTTGTAAGATTATTTTTTTCAGTGCATAATAATGTATTAAAATCATGATTAGTTTTTTATTATATATCGTAGTAATTTTTACGGTTTTATAGTAATTCTTATAGAATTTTCCCATTGTTTACTTTTCCTACTTTTTATATCATTTTTCTCAGTGTTTACCTTCTTTCGTTTTTCGCTTACTCATACCCAAACAGCCGCCATGCAGTGCACGACGGTTATTTAATAATTTTTTCGTTTCATTAGGAGCAATTTATTTAACGCCGTCGTTAATACGGTTTATTTGTGAAATATAAGTAAGAAGACAAATCCTAACGAAAGATGTAAATTACAAAATAAAATTAATAGAAAAAAAGACAAAACAAAAAAAAAACTAACGTCATCCACTCAAACGTCATTAATATTCATATACATGCAAAGTAGTAATTAGTTAACTTCCAAATTTCGCGCGGGTCATTCTTTTGCTATAATTTAAAATCCGGCATTTGAAATAAGCAAATACTCGTAATTCAGAATTTCGAGCATAAAATTGAGTTAATAGTGTCCAATCATTAATTCAGAAGTACGAATACATAACTAACAATTCACGAGGATATATACCTATTAGCCTCGCGCAAAAAGATAATGAATATTTTAATTATGCATTTAAATAATTACTCATTTATGTTTTAAATAATTAAAATGTGCGGAAATTTTCGTATAATTCAAAGCATAACAAGTTCGTTTAAATCATTTAAATTTGATTCTTTCAGTTTGAGATAATTGATGTATGAATAAAGTGCATATAATAAGAGAAATTGCTGTCTGGGAATTCGTCTTTCGTCGTAACGCCACGTCGTCAAGGGCCAGGCTATTATTGCAACATTTGTACAGCTTCAGACTTACTTATGCATATTATGCTTGATATTACACATTTAAATAAGTACACTGAAAATAATTAAACGTTGAAATTTCACACCGTAAAATACGTCAGATTTTCCCGAGTGCCAAGTATAATAAATTTCATACCGGGTAACATCTGCCATGCGAGTCCTACGTGCGCAATGCATTCAATGTAATGGATATTCTCTAATTTAACACAAATTTGGATGACTCAATATGAGTTACAGAGTAGACAATGAATGGACTTTGAAATGAACTTGTGCAATTTCGTGCCGCGACGAGGTGCGGTTGTCAAGATTTTGACTTGTAAACGAAAAAAAGTCCCGACGAAGATTGTACGAGGGAAAATAGAAAATGCTGATAAAATAGCAAATGGCGCGGAAAAACAATAGGTCGAGGTACGCCGAAATACACATGTTTACCGATTAAACTATATTGAATGCCGTGAGCTTTTGATTTAAGCATTTAAGTAAACATTTTATTGTATTGCATTACACTCGCTCCAAACCTCTTACAACAATTTACTTGTATGCGTGTGCATATTGTACTTTTTTTTTTTTTTTTTTTTTTTAAACGAAAAAAAAAAAATAAATTTTGAATTGCTTCTTTATTTAACACGATTTTTATTGTCTACATAACAAATTGATTTTAATTGATTAAACGTTGGATACACTACTCTAGCCAAATAAGAGATAAAAAGAAGAACAAATATTTTACGTGAACAAAAATCAATTTCGTTATTATTTATCGGCGTTTTAACAAAAATAAATAGCTTTCAAACAATGTAATGCCAGCCATCAAATATATCCAATAATTTTATTTCGCGTTCATAACACATTAATTGATTTGTAATAGAATTATGCTGTGTAACTCGAATTTAAAGCGTTTTTTCCAATAGTTTAAATTTGATGTTAAATGAAATGAAAAGCTTATGTTCTTCACTGAGAAAAATTTCACTTGTAATAGGTACAAAGTCTTAGTTGTCATTATTTATGTTATTCCTGTCAAAGTAGAGTTTATATTGTCATAAATAAGACAATTTGTTTGTAACCATTATAGTGTAAAATATTTGAAGTTGATATAGAATAACGATTTTAATTATCTATCATTATACATAAACCTATTGATTACAATCTTAAAAAATATAACACTAACAAATATTGAATAAACATAATATTTGATAATATAATACCATAAAATAAAATATAATTCAATAATATAACACTACAATTCAACACCTTAAAACTAATTTACAGTGAGAAATAACAATAACAATAAATATTAAAAACAATTTAAATCGCATAATATTTTCAATTTAATCATATACACTGAAAAAATAATCTTACAAAATTTACCAAACTAGATAATAATAGTAGGAAGAAATGGGCAAAAGTGTAACTAATATGATAAATTATGATTAGAAACTTCTAAAAATGTCAAATATTACCAAACAAATAATAAAAACAATGATATCGTCTAATGTTTATTTACATTTTTGCTCACTTTTCCTACTGTTACTATCTAGTTTGGTAAAATTTGTAAGATTATTATTTTCAGTGTATAATTTTATTCTAACGTTTACCAGAATTATAACGCAATTGAAACATTAATTGATAATGTAATTGTTACAACAAAATAACGTCAACCCTTGCGGTTACTATGTTCTTCCTATAACGGTTGGCAGACATTTTTCTCCGCATTATTTTGCATGTGCAGTTTCAAAATCGATTGGCAAAATACTTATTTGCATCTAATACGAAGGCTTAACATTGTATCCAACAGAGACAATAATGGGGTGAAGGTTGGGGGAGACGACACAAAGTCATACCTATCCCAGACTTTGAAATATAGTTGTTTGTTATTATCAAATAAATGCCCAAAGTAATACAGGATGAAATTTGTTTATTGATTAAGATATGCCGATTATATAGCACACCAAACAACCTGAACTTGTTGCCGCTAGCCGCAGTGTCGCTGAAAAGCAACTTAAAGTTGTGATTTAAACGTTGCCGGCATGAGGCATTACTTATTACACGCGTAAATGAAATATATATGAAGCTTTATAGTTTCCATCAACAGTCGGTTCCACGTTTGCGCATTATTATGAAAATAATTCTGTTACCGCGGTGCTTGCGTTTCATTATTTTTATCACCAAAACACTTGAAATGGACCATTTAATTCTTATAATTAAAGTCAAGTGTTTTGTCATTACTGCATCAGTAATTTATTAATATAAGCAATTGTTGTCAACTTCATTAATACTCGAATAACGTAATCGTAAATCTCGATTGCGACCATAAATTTGTGTTTAAATGAAACACGAAATTCAAACATACAACTTGCAGCTGACTGTACAAAAATCGTTAAAATGTTACCACTTCAAACCACCAACGCGTTTCTAACTGAATCAATGGTCATTGCAAGGGATCATTTGTTTAATATAATTGATGGCAATTATTTTACACTTTTATTATTAAACGAAATCCTTTCAATCGTTTATATAAATGAATAATTTAGTAAACTGAATCTAGAATATCGGTTTTCTTCTCGAATCAATTATTTATATTGTTATTAAACTTTTATACCTTAACGATAAATTTATAATTATGTAAATGTGTGTTTATTTAATTAATATTGTTTAATTTCAATTCTTATTTAAGTTTAAAATTATCTCATAAATATCTGCAGCTTCGCTGCACTGAAAAAATCATATTGTAGCAGACGCAACCTAAATTGTAACTGAAACTATATGATATTATATAACCTTGACTATTGAATATAGTAATCTTCTTAACCAATCATATTACTACATTCATTTGTTTCAACCAATCAGCATCCACAATATCTTACTATTCATATTGTACAATTCAATTTTCTCAGTGTGCCATATCTAAATATTTAATTTAATAATTAGTAATAAACAAAAATGTAATATTTTGCAAGAAAATTAAGTATTAAACATGTCATTATAATTATATCCAAAAGTCATCAACCTGTTGACACAAGTTCTTTTCAGAAAAAATCAATCAAAGCTAAACGCCTAGTGAAAAATTAGATTATTTTTATAATTGTATTTTTAGATTCGTGTTAAAAAGTTTATTTTCATAAGTAGAAAATTACTAGAGAAACAACAAAATGTTATTGATATAAGTGCATCAACTAGTAACTGATTATTTTTATATACTTTATGTGATAATTATTAAATTAAAATTAGGACAAGTTCCAGACATTGAATTTCAACAGATTCTAATTAAACATAACATGCATAATCGTATTCTTTTATATTTAACATAACTTTTAACATATTACTTTTTATATGTAATCTATTTTAAGATAAATAAATGATATTACCGTGACAATTAAAATTTGTTGGCTCACTTTTACACAATTTGCATTCAAACCAACAGCTTTTTTTATAGTTACAATTCAGTTAATAGATTTCTGCAAGACAAATGAAAATACTTAAGCCAACAAATTTAGGATAACGTTTCGCTTGCTTTTATTAATATATTATTTTTCTCCCTGTGTACACATAAGCACGTTTTTGTTACGCTTTCTTAATGATTTTTGTTTATTTCTTACCCTTCTTATTCAAAGAGACAATTTGTGTCAACATGTGTCAGAGAACATTTACTATATATACTACTCAGTTAACTAACACGCATTGGGACTACCAGCGATCGTCGTGTCGTGAAACCTGTAGCCGTAACATTGTCTTTCATGTAAACATCACTTATTCAGCGGTTGAAGGTACCGTTTAGTAATGGCGAATACATTAATCAAATTGGATGATTGAACTATTTTAAAACAACCATATTTCTACGCTATCAATAACGAGATAATCTTGTTATCTATATAATTATCGTCGATTCTGGTAATTCGTGCCAGAATACTGTTTGTTTTCATAATTGATATATCTCTAGTCATCAATTGATATTGATCTCATCTCTCAGAATATAAAATTATACTTTCACGCCAATGAATCATAAAAGAAAGATTTGCATGCTGTCGCATGAATTCAAATTGAGCAAATAGCAAACTCATTTGCTTGATCTCACAGAATGATTCCAATTCTCATAACGGGGCATTTCTTGAAGGGAAGTCAACATTAATACAATGTTAATTTGTTACGTGTTAATAGACTTTCTTTAGCATTAATGGCACAAGAAGCTCAAGATTCTACCTCGCTTTCTACTACACAGTTTTGCAATAAAAACAACTGCGCCCTTAGCAAATGAAGGTAGGCAAATAAGCGTTCTCGTAATAACATTTATTAATCATTTTGTCTGAAAATGTACTAATACTACATTTTTTTCTAATAAACCGTCTTTATCGATTTGTTATTAGCTGTGAAAAATTGTAGGCCAACGTTATAGGCTTATCTTATTAAACTATATTAATCCACTCTTATAAAAATATATCTCCCGAGGTACGCTGAGAAAATAAAATAACAAAAATTACACTGATTGCCACGGAGGATGCAACTAATACGGGTTACAAGATAAAAAGTGTCTCGCACAATTTATGTTATATATTTATATTGTAGACATTTTACATTAACATTTTATATCATTTTTATAGTAATAAAACTAATTTTCATCGTGCTATTATAAACTAATTTTTATTTGTTTATATAATCAGAATTAATGAGATTAACCCTTTATAATATTATATAACCAATGCCCTAGTAATTTGATTAATATATTAACCACATATTGATAATATATTACTAATATATGAGTAATATATGAATGATGTTTAAAATATATTCTCCATATATTAATCAAATTACTAGGGTGGAGTATTTTATTATATAAAGATAATTAATAAAATATAACTACAAATTTTAAATATGTAAAATAACAATTTAGTTAGACAGGGTCGAAATTTAATTTATTACATGTAGAAATAAGTTATATTATAAAATACCATACTTGGCTTTATTTAGTTTAGTATTATGAAAATTTCTAAATTTTATAGAAATTTGTCTCATTAGATATATAGTTAATTTATCTAGAAATTATTGTATTGTATAGAAGATTTAAATAATTTTTGAAACATTTTGTCTCTATATCCCTACAC
>JABFQC010006005.1:0-11128 GCA_022817085.1 Psilanteris sp. ZL-2020 | reverse complement strand
GTGTATATATATATAAGAATGCCTATTTAAATTGATCATATAAATTGGAATAATTAAAACTAACATTATCCAAAAAATATCTCAAATAAACTTCAGAAATAACAAATGAGGGAATTAAAAAATTGTTTAATGTACACTCAAAAGAATCATATAGGGTATTTACAACTCAATATTACAGTTCATAAAAATAGAACTGAATTAAATAAATGTAACTAATTAATTAAATTCGTAGAAAAAATATTATAGAATTAATACAATTCAATTGATTAGTTAATGAAAGTATAAAATTAAATTATTTTGTATCAAATATACAGTTAGACGTATACAACTCAAATTAAGTTGATTGAAATATATTTTGTTGGTGTTTAGATATACTTATATTTTATTTTATAGACGTTTTTCTGAAAATAAAGTAAAGAAGAATTCTGAAGTACTAAAGTTTTAGTTTACAAAAATTAAATAACTCATTGTTAATTAATTGTATAAAAAAATGTAAATTGATGTTAAATTACGTTTATTCTGTTTTTATATAACTCAATGTTGGAATCAATAAAATATTTGACATAAGAAACATTTTTAGAGCATTGTAAAAATGCTATTCCTTCCGCTTAATATATTCGTAATAGATTGTTACCATAATTATTCCAAGGCAGAAGCTCTTTGAATAATTTTTTCATTCTACTAAAATAATACATTTTATTAATTCGTTACAAATGTAAATACAGTTTTAAGATTGCAGTATGAACAAATAAAATTGTTAATTTAAAGCAGTCATTTTTAGGAATGCAAATAAATTAATTGATATTTTTTATTCAAAAATATGACGTAATAAATTGATATTTTTAAAAATGAAATATTCGTTTAATGATGTACAATTTTTTGCATACAATAAATTTAATGGAGAACATTTCATTAAACAATTTCATTTGATGAGAACGATTGAGATAAACAAGAATTTCTTATACTCGTCATGTAGACATATTCTAAATACAATTTAGTTATTTATTATAAATGTGGTATAATACACTCGTAAATATGGACAAAACTATTATTGTCAAGACAAAAGTTAATAAAATGTCTAGAATATCTTTAGTTTACAAAAAGATATATATGTAGATATAGGTACTGCGTAGATGCAAAATTGTACAAAAAATATTAGTTGAAGTACCAAACAAAATTAAGTAAGGGTATCAGCAAATTGAAATTAGATTGGGAGTAAGAATAGAAGTTCTACAGTTTTCTTTGTTTTACTCTTATTCTTTTTTGTGATGATTTTTGAATTTTTATATATATTAAAGAATTCAATTGATTCAATGGCACAACTAATTCGTGCAATTTCACTTATTTGAAAATTCAAACGTCTTTTAGATGAATAATAAAAGTTTTACTAGATAAATGTCAAACATTGCAATGGATAACTTTGATATGTCATCAAGTGAAACTATGTATGTCTATAATGTTAAGAAACGAAACCTTAATTTAAGCGAAAAGAGATTTTGAATATAGGTTTTTATTGAATTAATGAATTTCTCTTTAAAGAATCAAATACAAGTATACTTGGAAGTAAGATTTATATTCTTCTAAATAATTGAACTATAAACTAAAAACTGGCGTTTCAATTAAGAATTTTCTTCGTCAAAGTTCACAAAGTTCTTAATAACTTCTTTCATATATATTCGTATTGACTTTAAGTTTCAAATAAATATTTTTTAATTGGAGCAACCGATATTTTTAGCTCAACAAATTTTTATTTACATTATCAGAATCAAGATTACCTTTTGGTATTGAACATTTTTAGTATATAAGTGGTTAATAAGTAGTTAATTTTCAATTTTATAAATAATTATATTTTATAGATAAAAAGAATAAATATGATATATGATTAAATATGCTTGAAATAGTATAAAGCGTTATCTCATGTGCTAAATATTTTTCCAGATAATGTCATCATAGACAGTTCGTTGGAATACATACGAAAATTTGGTAGACTTTTTTCTGTACTTTACATTAACTTTATATTGAAGCTTTTGATATTCTTCTAAAAAGATATATTATTAAAATTTAACGATTCTTATTAATATTTGTTTAATTCAAATATGTCATGTAAATACACTACTGCTTGAAATGTATTAAATATTTCATATATATTCATATATTTGTACAAAATTACGCCTTGGGTAGGCATCCATTTGTCTGATACATATATCGAAAACATTGTATGAGAAAGAAAAATAAAATATGATGGTGTATTATGTTGGGGACGTATGGAAATTAGAAATTTATAATAAGATGTCGTAGTTATGTAAATAGTTTGAGTATATTACAACAGTAGTTAGAAAAATTACTGAGGAAACAATATCAATAAGTACAATTATGAAAAATTATAATAATAATAAATAGACGAATCATATTTGATTGAGAGTCGATACATCGCTCAATTCAATTTAATTTGTCAAATCGGCGTTCTGAATAGATATAGAATAGGGATTAAATAACTTGGCTTTAAATATATTAAAAGATGATGAAGATTTATATCATTTGGAAGTCGATTCCAGTATTTTGTTGTCGACACAATAAATGATTTCTCGAGAGCCGAAGATCTATAATGTGGGGCGACGAGTTCTCTATACGATCTTCGAATATAACGATCAAGTGTCTCAGTTCGCTCACAGAAATGATTAGAGAAATATTCAGGTCTGCCATCCCGAAGCAACTTGTACGCCAACATCCCTGAATATAACGATATCGATTTAGAATCCGCAACCAGCCCAACTTTGCCAAATAAGGGGTTATTGGTTCGAATCTCCGAAGACGATAAACAAAACGCACACAAGAATTAAGAGCCTTTTGTAATTCACTAGTGAGATAAGCAGGCGCGTTCGTGTATAGCAAGCAACAGTAGTCCACTATGGGAATATTAGAGATTGTACGAGCAGTTTACGTAAACCAACGGATAAATAAGATCTACTACATGTGATCTGCCTTAGCGTTAACCAGACTATTCGACATGTCAAAATAATCTGAGTGTTCCACTCAAGAGAAGGTTCCCAAATTCTTCACTGAATTTGCATAGGGGATAACGACTCCATCTAATACAACATGTGGTAGAGCAATCGCATCCATGTGATGTAGTTTTCCTTTTGATCCCAGAAACATAATTTTAGTTTTGTTTGGTTTAAAATGGAGCCTATTGTTGCGAGACCAAGTAGATACAGTTTCGATGTCTCTATTAATTAGAGTCAGTAGTGATAAAATGTCGGAGACTGGACCGTGGAGATACATTTGCAGGTCGTCGGCATAGAGAAGATGTTTGGAATGACGAAGTACAGAAGATATATCATTGAAAAAATGGAGAACAGCAATGGGCCAAGGATTGATCCCTGAGGAACTCCACACAGAACCTCTCTCCATTCGGACAGATGGCCCCTCTCATCTCTCACAGCTTGCGATCTACCAGACAGATAAAACACAAACCAGTCGATCACTCTCCCAGCACATCCCAGATTAACCAACTTCTGAATCAATAGATCGTGATCAACTAGGTCAAAGGCCTTAGAGAAATCGAACAGCACCAATATCGTGATCCAGCGGTTATCAATGGCATGTCGAATATTATCCGTAAGACGCAGCAAGGATGTTCGTGTCAAGAATCCTCTTTTGAATCCAGATTGATACGGATCGAGAAAGTTCGTTGTTGTTATGAACTGTAACAGCTGTCCATGGACTACTTTCTCGACGATTTTGGATAAGGAACATAATATGGAGATGTGTCTATAATGATCAATACTAGATGGTTTAGCAATGTTGGGAATAGGGACAATGATGGCATGTTTCCAGAGGGATGGAAAGGTAGATGTAGATATGGAATGGTTGACAATATGTAGAATATCCTCTTGCATAACGCGACAGATTTTTGAGTAATAATGATGTGGAATCCCGTCAAAACCAATGGATTTGGAAGAGGAACGATCAATTAAGGCTTTCAATAGTTTATCCTCAACGGGTTGGAAGTCAAAAAGTTCCGTACAAGGAGTTGGACCTAAGGAAAGAGAAGGAGGGTTAATAAAGGTGAAATCATTTCTAAGATAGTTTATCGTGTCGACGAAATAGTCGTTGATTTCAGAAGAAGACGTGACTAGAGGTAGTCGACCACTGGTTTTAACTATCCCCATTAATCCCCTTTCTCGCCAAACTCCTCGGGAATCGTTACGGTTAGAAATCTGAGTGAGTCGATTCATGTAGAACGATGATTTCTTCGCTTGAATCATCTCATTTACTCTCCGCGTTTTCCTTTTAAGAAGAAAATAGTAAGGGAGGATTTTATAGTCTCTGTAGTAATTCCTCAACTTATTTCTATTATCAATTTCGGTTTTCAACTCAGAAGTCATCTAAGGAACAGGAGGATTCTTTAGTTACATTCCGGATCGGAGCACATTCGTCAAATGTTCGATCAATAATATGATTGAGTCGCGTGACCAAAGAATCGATAGTGTTTTGCTTTAAACTCAAGGTCATTTTATACTTTTCCAAAGTTTTATATAGTTTCGAAGGATCTAGTTTCACGAGATTGCGAGCTGATACTGTTATTTGAGTGGGTGAAGACATAGGAAGATTGTAGTCCAAAAATAGGATTTCATGTCCAGAAAGGAAGGGGTAACCGGATTGAGTGAATTTTTGGAGGTTGGATACTGAATCAATTATGCAGAGATCAAGTAACGTATGTGAATAATATGTGTGATGTGTGGGGAGACTATTTAGCAGATTAAGATTGTACATAGAGATAAATGACTGTATGAAGCGAGAGTTCCTAGAAGATACCAATAAGTTACTATTGAAGTCCCCGAAAATAACAATATTTGAATACAAATGTGCAATGGATGAAAAAGCGTCCACAAATGCGAGACAGAGAGGGGCAAGTAGTGGACGGTAAACTACCGCTATCAATCATGTAGTGAAAGCAATTTTCAGTTTGACTAGTAAGAATTCGGTTTGTTGATAGGTGAAGGGATCGTTTAATTTCAGCACACGAAAAGAGGACATTGTTTCATGTATATAGAGGCAGACGCCACCACCCCTTCGATCAACTCTATCGGAACGAACGACTGCATAGTTTTGTATTCCAATTCTGGCATCAGAAATTGCATCATTTAACAGCTCCTCTGTAACAGCTATCACATGAGGTGTGTGTTGAATAGCTGGGCTACGCAGTTCTTCATGATGGCCTATATTCACAATTGATTGAGCATTCACGCTGTAAGCCCGGAGAAGGCAAGGTGGAGAAATATGATGTTCTTACGAGCGAAATATTGGAATCAGTTGGTTGCTATCTGTCAAGAGGGGGGTTACTGGAGGTAGATGCAGATTGCGTGGAAGTAGATGCAGATTGCTTGGAAGTTCCAGTGGCAGTATCGGTTCCAGTGGCAGTATCAGTATGATCGAAGGATCGAAGGTAATATGATGTAATCGTAAGATTACATTAACTTTATATTGAAGCTTTTGATATTCTTCTAAAAAGATATATTATTAAAATTTAACGATTCTTATTAATATTTGTTTCATTCAAATATGTCATGTAAATATATTACTGCTTGAAATGTATTAAATATGTTACAAGAAATTCAAGATTATTAAATCAAACGAATTCTTATAAAACGATTACACATACGATTTTATATGAACTATTTTGTTTGATTGTATTTTGCATGACAGGTTTTTTATTTATTTGTTTATAAATTCATTTATCATAAATTGCACCTTGGGTAATACCCCGTATGTTCAAAAAAATAGTTATAAAAGTGTGTTACAAATTAATAGTCAATATGTTAAATAGTAAATGTAAAATATAAAATGTTCAAGATATAATAGTTATAAGTAACATGACAATTGAGATTAATGTATATGTTATAAAATATGTAATTGTATTAAATTATATGCTTCTGTTTTGAATGTTATAATTATTTATCGTTATTTAACAGATATATGTGGTAATAATGCTATAAAATATAGTCACAGTAATTTCAATATATGCATGAATAAATTTTAAATTTAATCAAACCTAGATTTTAATTATAAAAAAGATAATTCAACACGTGCTTTCTTTAAAGAACGACAAGTAGATTTATATTAAGTCTAGGTTGTGAATCAGATAAATCGATAGATATACATTGCTAGCAATGTAGTAGGGAAAACTGATTTTAACGAAGTCTTCGTCACATGCACCTTTAGATGTGTTACTTCAGATACTCTATATATAATCGTTCATACGAATGCCTGCTGTGAGCTGAATTTACAATCGACATCTAAAGAACGTTACAGTTTTGGTATCTTTTTTCCTTTTAAATTATGGACCACATTTTTTACCATCTTTATTTCGCTTTGTTTTAGTCACCACGAACAGTATTTGAACTTTTGATTGATTCCGACATAATTTCAAATTGATATTACATACAATGCCACTTTTATAATTTTTCGCCAGTACGCCATCCGATTTTATACGATTCAAATAGTTGTTTGAAACACCTATCTTTCTTCATAAATTTTTTTGTTAAATTAAAAAATTAAACACAAAAAATACTTTCTTCTATCATTTTATAAAATTTCTGATTCCATTGAAAGATGTAAAAGTGCAAATTTGTCTTTAAATCATTAGAATATACTTCTTATATGACGATATTTTAAATGACATAATTAATAGCAGTTGATACAAAAATTAACAAATTGTTGTTATATATATATAGCAAAAAATTAAATTTAAATGTTTTTAAATGTTTTTCTGTTATTTATTAGAGTACATTAAAATAAAAAGAGTATTGTATAAATTATTATAATAAAATGTATTGTTACAATAATTCTTCTAATTTTGGTATGCAGTAAACTTAAAAAAATGTAGAATTCAACGATAAATCATGAATCATAATGTGTCGCTTCCGCTGGTTTCGTTGCGCAAATCGATAGAACGTATTGTTAAAATAAAATCTTAAGAGCTATTAGCCACAGAGCCAGCATATCGAATGAAAGATATCTTTTCACTCTAATTTTATCTTTAAATACAAACATGAACTTCGAGTTTCATTGCCTCCGTTTTATGTCAGAAAATAACGAATATTCAAATGTACAAATTTTATAACTAGAAGTAAACATTCTAATAAATACAATATAATACTATATCAATTAAATGAATTATAATTATATTAAAACATACTGTTTAAAAGCTAATTTTATTAAATAATAGGCATGCAACTTTAAATTTTAAAAATTTATTGTATTTATTATAAACTTTTTTATTTTATTGTATAAATAACTAAATTTTTCTCATATTAAAAATGTAAATTTCGATTTAGAATTTTTATTTTGATTCAAATGATAAGGAATTGATCGTTTCTTTATTGTCGCACCAAATAAGTTTTTTCAACAATTATATTTTCCTTTGTGTATAAGTGATAATCAATATTCAGTTTAAAAAATATATATTTTATTTAAATTTTTAATTGTAAATTTTTTAAGTTTAAAATGAGAATGAACGATATAATTTAGGCTTACTTTAATTAAATTATTTCGATTATTATTGTCATTCCGGGTATAGAAAAAAATTGGGTTAGGTATCTGGATTCATTTCGATCCGATTCGATAAAAGTCAATTTGTAGTCACTGTTGAGAAAATCGAACAATATTCTTTATAACCCGTCAAACGAGAAGCAGGTAATGTAATTCACGAATAAACACGCTATTTCTAGGGTCAATATTTTTCCTATTGACTATGGACACTCTGGTATCACAGAAGTGTTCCAATGAACGTACATTTTTTCTAGGTCGAAAAAGTCTTGATATAAGCATAAGTAAAGTTAATTTGACGCTGAACAGAGAAATGAATGTATTCATTTACTAGATGAATATACTAGCCGAAAGAGGTTATTGACCGATAAAACAATTGTCGTTTTAAATTTTGTGAAATCTATTATTCTACATAAATTAAGACAATTCCTAGTTATGGCCTCATCTGTTTATTTTGTCCTTTCAGACGATAGCAGCTCCCTTCCACAGATTACTGAAACCAATCGTCGATATAATTAGGAAGAAAAAAAAAGTATGTAACCATGAATACCCTTAAATGATTATTAATAAAATCACGCACTTGAGGATTCACTTCTCTCGATAAACCCTATTCCCTCAAATCTTGTGCTAGTTCTATGATTCTACTCGCTGACCACTGTTTATGCCAGTTTAGCTTTACAACAGGACAATAATATCTTGTAGTAATATAGGGAATTAAAAAGATCCGCTCTTATTTAGATGGTTAAACGTTCAATGTGTTGATCGAATACAGTAGTTTCCAATAGTTATTAAATATCAAAACCCTATAAATAGGTTAGCTGGGTGGTCTGTGCAACTTGTATAACATTAATATTAGAAGCGGCAAAAAATTCCCCTATCTGCTTGTAAACAAGAAACCCGAATAAATATTCGTCCCTAGATAAGATGTACATACCAGACGAACGGTGCCTCTTCCATCAACTAAAGATCCGAAGTATTTTCTTTAAGAAGTGCGTGCTTTTCGTCTTTGGGAAGGAAGACGTGCCTATCGGTAGAACACCGAAGCTTGCTCCTCTATAACATTTTAAAATAGAGTCAGAGCGATCCCGCAGCTACTAAATGTTTGAAACCTCTTTGAGAGTTGCTGCCTCATAGGTAGAGTTTGCTTTGAATGATCTTGCAATTTCTCTAGTTCAAAATCTGGTAAGGAAAAGTGTTTTTGGGTAGGAAACCTGCTTAACATTCACCGTCAGGTCATTTCAAACGATCCCAACAAACATTTAAGAAACTAAACACTCTTTAAAATCAGTAGGAGATAGGATTGCCCTTTACTCTGAGGTAGTAGTTTTCGTAGGTTTCGGAGGGGGCCTTGTAACTAAGGCCGTTTATTATCCGTCAATAAACATCTTAACCGATCAACTGCTCCATTAGCCTGGAGTAGATAACGCGCCGCAACAAAATCAATAACAGCTTCAAATATCCTCAATAACATCTACAAAAGCCGCTGACCCGCCACGACTAGTAACCTCTAATATCAAATATTAAGTGGCGCTTCGGCACTAATATGTATGTATTATACATATTATATATATTTATCTTCCAGTTTGTTCATGCCTTGCATTTTATTGTGTTCGCGAGGGACCTTCTCTCCCTCTTTAATAACTTTTCTAACAAAAAATTCTCATGCACTGGAAATATTTGAATATATATAAATTATTTATATTATATCTGTTAAAATCATTATATATTAATATTACATTAATTTATAAATATGATAAATATTATTCACGAGAACTTCCCGATTAAAACTTAAAATAAACATCGATATGTATATCTAGTGCAAACGGTCGTTATGAGGACGCATAAATCTGGCAACAGTGTAAAATAAGTAAAAAATACCCCAAAACTGCCATTGTGTATATTAGTAGTAGTAGTTTCGGGGACAGTCTTCCAAAATACTAAAAGTCAATTCGTGTACAAAATGGTATTTTCAAGGACTCGATTATACAATACGATGCTGTGGCCCCGTAGGACCTCTAGTTTTGGGTTTACGTACATTTTTTAAGGAGGGAGTTAGGGGGAGCTCCCCCATCCCTTTGTGAGGGTGGCTGAAAGCCGCCCGATGTGCTCCGCCATATATATATCTATATATAGAGAGAGTGCTTTTGGGCGCCCTAGCTACGGGTGTGCCAAATTGTTTTGGCGGAGCACATCGGGCGGCTTCGGCCACCCTCACAAATAGATCTAGGGGGCTCCAGTACCATATTTTACTGATCCTTGCCATTAAGCACCACTTCGTATATATACTAGTGCTTATCAGGACATTTTGCTATGTTGCCAAGTCGCAAAGTCTCATTATCCACCAGTCGTTATGACAAAATATATATGTGTTTGGTTGGTGAATACATAGGTTTGACTTACGTAATTGGAATATGATAACTTTGCGATTGTTTAATTATATCTCAGCAAACTAAATGTGATGCTTTTTCAAAGATGTGTGTATCTTTTATTTTTTTAATTTACATCTATCAACATTCCAAAAATCATAGAACAATTATGTGTACTAATTATGGAAATCTATATTGTATTTAATAATTATATGCCTAGGCTGTAGAAATTTCTAAAGAATAAAACTATCTATATAGCTCTCCGAGAACTTCAGACAGAAACTTTACACTTTACATAAACTGTTTAGACTATTAATCTTTGTTTACGTTCAATTTGGAAAATTCGTAAAATCGAATAATGTGGAATTAAAATTTACTTTAAGTAAATTTAAAAATGTATAGATCGTTTTCTAATAAATTAAGTTTCTTGTATTGTTTACTTTTTCAAATATTTCAGAATTTGACGTTTTTTCTTTTTATTCTGACAATAATTTATTGTCATAACTTTATTTAAATTACGATTTATATACATATATGAAAACTTACCACCATTTGATATATTGCATCCACAATATTATACATTTCGTCTCTTGTGATAAACCCGTCATTATCAACGTCATATAACCGGAAGGCCCCTGTGAATAAACGGAAGAAATTTTAATAATACTTTAACAAGGATTGCAGTCACTTTAAATATATCTTTCAATAAACTCTAATGTCCCTTCTGCGTCTGTATAAGCAATTAATGTTTATTAGTATATTAAATCTGTCTTAAATCTTTTTATTTTTGTTAATTTTTTTTTTTTTTGTCCATTTAAATTAAATTTAACAGGAACATAGTTTGTTTAACTAATCGATTAATCACAAATTATTTATAAATTTATTATTATGTTGAATGTTTAATCGCTATTTAACAATTATGTTTAATATGCTTTTTTTACATAATATGATATGCTATGGTGTTTTTATAGTCCTACAAATTTTTCTTTTTAATTAATGTAATTTAATTTACTTAAAAAAATTTATTTTCTATTTTGGATATTTATATTCATAAATATATCATATTGCACAATCGCTAAACACATTCAACATATATAGAATATGATAACAGTACATAAAGTTTGATCTACATTGAAGATGTAGATTATACAATATTATACGATATATGAATTTTGATTGTATATACATATATATAATGCACATATATATCC
>JABFQC010006004.1:0-11129 GCA_022817085.1 Psilanteris sp. ZL-2020 | reverse complement strand
CCAATGTTGGGCCAGAGGTAATTGGCGTTTCATCCCGACGATGGGCCATCATTGGCAACTAACGGTCGGCCAATCTTCGACAGTGTTGGGCCAAGCTTGGGCCGTTTGTTTTTTTCTACATGGGTAATAGTATTATAGTAAAAATATAAGTATAATATTACACCTCCTCTATTGAAAAAAGCGGGCGTGTTAGGTTATGTCTCACGTTCATACGAAACGTAAAGTTACTTTTCGAGTGTAATTTTGCAACTAAACGTTGGTTCTGTGTTGCCACCGACTATTCGTGTAATTTTACGTCGATTTTTCTGAGTGTAGTTCTTAATGTAATTTTTACTTTCAGCTTCAAAATAACGTTTCGTTTTATATATTTAATACAAATTAAGAGTAGAGACATTGTAAACCCCATACGTAATCGAAAGCACGTTTGATATTGAATGAATATATGCAATATAGTATGTATATATATACTACTATTATTCATTAATACGATAATTAAGAAACCAGTTATGTAAAAGGACGAGCTCGTGATGAATTTTGCATTTGTTTCGAAACATACAATACGTTCGGTTTATTACAATAACAATGAAAAATATACATTCTTTTGAAATCGTTTCCAATTTTTGTCGAACATTAACACGCTTCCCACGTAACGCGTCTGATTTGCATTAATTTTGCGAACACGATAACATCTGTTCGGGGCACAAATTGAACTCGAATTTAAGACTTAAGAAAGAGTATGGCGACCGAGCATGTTCTACAGGCAGGCCTTATCCCCTAATTGGATTACCGAAAAACAATCTCGAGTCTTTCTAATGAGTGCGCGCGGTTCTTCTCGATCCGTCGTACCTGCGATAGATATTCTTATATCTCGTGACAGCTGAACGGGTCCTCGAGCCAGCGGCACCTTTTTCGAACCATCCCACGCAATTATTTGAAAACCTGAAGGCCCATTGTTTTTGCATTTTTTATTCGTTTTTGTTTTCAACCGCGTGCTCCGTTAAGCCCTCGCTCGGACCTTTGCGCCTGTCTTTGTTAGTTTGGCGCGATCCGAGCCCTCATCTTGCGCTAAGTCAGATCTGGACGCTGCGACTCGCCACCTCGCTAATCGAGTACAAATATATGCGACTCGCGTTAAAAGTTTTAATGCTAATTACTCGGCTAAGAAAACAATCCGCTAAACCAAATTTGACAGTCACGGTAATGTCATTAAGATAATCCGTCAAAGTGTTTCTCAGTCGCCGAGCGCAGTTGCAATTGCTCCGTGCAAACAGAGTAAGAAGTCAGTTTTAATTTAAATGAATTATTACTAAACAATTTCGCGAAGTTATCAGGCAGAATGTATAGCGAATGTAATTTGTTGCGTTTAATCAATGTTCTTCATAATTGTCGGTTTTATATATATACGTGTGTATTCAGTGGGAGATGAATATTGTTTGATTATTTCTTACGGAAAAAAATTAATTAATATAATGTTAAATGGTATCCCTTAAGGAGTAATAAAATTATTGTTTCTATTACACGATCTATTTCTGTTTAATGGAAGTTAAATTTTTTACGTAATAATTTTGCTTCATTGTATATTATAAGCAATTTGAATTATGTAGCAAATTGTAAATAATATCTAATTACGGAATGATTAAAGTTCAAAACAAACATAATTCATATATAAAGAAACAAGAATTTAATTTAACTTTATATATCATTACGCAAAGGAAGAGGTGAGATTAAAAAAAAATATTGTATTAAATAAAAATTATGCATATTTTTCTTTAAAAGAATTAAATACATTATTTTATCAATGATTTAACGTTTACATAATTGATTAATAAAGTATAGTAATTCTTGATTTTATTGCCTTTAACAAAAATTATATATAAAATAATTTATAATTATATAATATAAATATATTCTAATGTTCTTAAAATATATTATATATACACTTGAAAGTAGTAGTTTACAAAGCGTTGATGTACCTCTTATATGTAACCTGTTTGGTAATATGGCAGGTGTAATCCTGTAAGGTTAATTAATCAGGATAAAAAGGATTAGATATTTGAATATCGTATTTTATTTATCCTCCAGTTTTATCAATGCAACAAATTCGAAATATTTTCGAAACTTCTTACACTTAATGCCTGTAAACTAAAAGCATTAATTGCTTTGTTTAAGAACATAAAATTATTACGTTATATTTTTCATTTAATATATACAATAAATGCATATTGTCGCAATGAAAATATATATATTTTTGATACGGAACGAAACTTTTTGAATTAATTTTTATTATCGGCAATATCATTTGTTGGTTTTATTTAATAAAATTATTTCGTTATATAAAACGCATAACTTCATTTTGAGGTTTTTAACTTGTTCCCTTTTCGCTTCTTTATTATACAATTTCATAAACTGTTAACTTTATTGTTACTAAAAAGTAAGAATATATACTGAAATATATTTATTCTGAAAATGTATACCGTACTATATATACTGAAAAAATTACACTGAATAATACATTTCTATACACAAATTACAAAATGAATTATTTATGAATTGTTTAATAGCTATGTTATAATATTATGTAATTAATATTTATTATTAATAATATTGTTGTTTTGTTTGTAAGGACTGCGTGTACTTATTATATATTTTGCGGATACAAAATTTATTATGTTTTATTTATTGAAAAATAATGAAATTATTTAAATATCAAATAAAATGTTTAAAATATTCATAATTGTTAAAGTATATGAAAAAGGACATATTTATTTAGAAGTTATAAAAAATATATACAGACTACATATGATTCTAATTAAATAAAAACAATCTGTTTAAACAATCGCGTACTCTCCTTTTTAATTAAAAATTTATTTATTATTAACAATTTTGAATTCGGAAATGTCAATTTTTAAAATATACAAACATTATCGATTAAATGCTTTAATATTTAAATTAAGTATTGTAAAATACATGTAAACTGTTCGATAATTTGAGACAAGAATTTTGCAAAATAACCATTTTAATTAAGATTAAAACATTCGTTTCAATTCTATTTATTATACATTTTGATAATAAACCGATCCAAAAACTTTTAAAAATCTCAAATCACCAATGAATTTGTATTTCTCATTCCAAATTCGGTATTATATTTATTTAATTAACGTGATTTTACACGCTTTTCATAATATAGTTAAAAGCATTAATTAGAATTTTAATGATTAAAACAAAAAGGGTTTGATGCAGCTAACCTAATTAAAATTTAAAAATGATGCTCTTAACGTTATTTATTGTTGAATAATCCTGAGACGAGGCACATATAAACTGCACGCATTTTGCAAATAATTGGAGAAACGTTAATAATCATCATTTATAAATTAATCCTTATTCTAAAAAATATTATACACCGATTATGTCATATATCCTTTTGGCATTATAATTTGTTATTTACAATATACGTCGCCCGCCTTTAATGTCGTAAAAAACTGCATTGACGTAAACGATACGACGCATTTTTTAACGTTGTAATTACATCGTCAATAAAAAGTTGACATTATACATATATAATTTTAAAAATATGTGCACAATTTTTTGTTTAAAACGCATACGAAAAATATGCATAAATATATACACGTGCTTAGCAGAAAGTAATTGATTATTGTTACAAATTAATCCAATTAAGTAAATAATAAATAATAAATTACATAGCTGGCGCGCGCAATGATCTAGTGCATCAAGTTTATTAGTTAAAACTCAATTTCATACCAGCGTTCATTTTAATTAAACCCATAAGATACAAAATACCTCTTTTAATACACAATATTTGATAAAACCATGTTTACTCTTGAATTAATTTTATTACGTTTTCAATACCAAAATATAAGTTTCATAAAATTCATTTCATCCAATATCGAGCGTTTTTTACGACTGCGTGTGTTGCAAGCAACCCCGCTTGTATAATAAATAAAATTACGCTCAATTTCACAAAATCTTTTATTATTAAATTTCCTCCGTCGAGGTTTTTCATTACAGCGCGCTTTCACTAAACACACCTACTCACTTTTTTCGTTAATCATTTCTTGAATACATTTTTCAACTCTACAAGTATAACAACCTTACTAATTAACTAAAACTTACCTAAAGCAATAAATGTGTGGTACATAATAATCCCTACGTCAGTTTATATTCTTAAACAGTTTGCTATACAGTGCTCATTTTCAATACAAGATTTTCATTATTTTGAACGAACACTAATTCTATGAGTCTTTTTCAAAGCGATATAATTTGATTAAATCGTAAACATATATATATTATTAATGGATAATTATAAACGAAATTAAATGTTTTTTATACGTTTAAAAATTTGTATCAAAACTTTGAATTTGCGTGTAATTGTTTGTAATGAAATACAAACTATTACTAAAAATTATTAATATTTGTCGAAAAATAATGTTAGATGATCTGAATATATACGAATGAAATATTCACAAGAAATATAATGTATTATTTCATTACATAAGATTTTATTTAATATAAAAAGTATAATAATATAGTAATTTAAGGATTTAATTTAATTTAAATTAAATAATAAAATTGCAATACGTCATAGGTATTTTGTTATAAAACGTAAGTCTTCAAGGTTTTTAAAGGCTTGTTAACATGTTAAATTATAAAAATTTCAAACTAAAACCATATAACCATTTAACCTTTTCAAATACGTATTTCCACTTGCAGTAATCAGTAACAAATACTCTAAACGTTCTCGTAACTGGCTCTTTCAAATTTTGCGAGGAAATTTCATTTTATTATTTTTTAAAAAAAAACGTATTACCATAGTTATTTTGCTTGGCTGGAATTTATGGTATTGAATATATCTTTTTCACACATCTTTTTCCTGAATATTATTAATTATCCAGCAGTTTGGTTTTTCAACTGCTGATTCTGAATATGTCTAAGTTATTAATTCCTTTTGACTTTTCGTTGGTTATATAATTATAAAATAAGTTTAGTGGCTTATTTTTAGGTCATCTTTTATAGTATTTATATTTTAAAACCTGATATGATGTATCTGCAACGACAGCTTATATATAATTATACATATATGAATGCTCAAACCCTTCTATATTTGAAAATCATAAGAATCTCACTTTAATATTATATATAAATTTTTATATTTTTATATAAAAAAAACTCACACGATGTTTTTTAAATTTATAGTAATTAACTTTCCTAACACCCGCGTCATTTCATATTGTTTAACAACTAAAATAAATAACCATTAAATCAAAGGAATATAATATATAAGAAAATTTATACGTATTTCTTATTTGTACATTTTACAACTTTTTAAGATTTAAAATCTTGCATTATTGTTTAAAATGTATTCACTATTTTTTAGTGTTTTTACATTATCTTTTAAATATCTTTTATCTATTTTCTGTCATATTTAAACATTGTAATTGAAATTTATTATTTAACAATAAAATGCATACATGAATTGAAATTTAAGACTTATAATTCAAACGAGAATTAAAGTGTATAACTATATCACATTCAATCGATATTATATATTTATTTTAATTACAAGAATTACTTTTTACAAAATTACTATACACTTCCAATCCACTTTCCTAGAGTACCACTTATTGTTAATCGGAAATCAACTGAATTAAGACTTTAATGTAACTTTATGCATTAATTTTATATGCATTAAATTGATAATACATAATGCATACTATACATTGTCCAAAGACAATATTTATGAAGATGTTAAAAGTCACGATTTAAGATCCGTAAAAAAAGAAGAAATACATTATACAAAACGAAAGCAAATCTTAATGGTATTAATCTCAGTCATAAATAAATGTAAAATTTTAATACGAAATTTCAATCATAATTCCGTATTTGCCAGTAGCATCAATACACGTGTATTGATCTTTTACAACTCTTAAATTATTAAATATTAAAAATTTAACGGAACACGGATTACGTTTTGAAGAATCGCTAAACAAATATAACACAACACTTAACATAAGCCGAAATACACGAATCACCGCCAATATCGATCTCCATCCAATTACAAAACTCCATCCAACAACGTGACATTGAGACCCAACTAACTCATCTAACTCAACAGCAACACACCTTTCCCCCGGTTAAGTACACCGTCAAGATTATATTACCGAACCTCGACTGATTGTCATTTTGTGTATTCCCATCGAACCCGCGATCGAATCTCTCGCACGGCCGAATTAAAAGAATGACCCTCATCATCTGCACCCCAAACAAAAGTAATTAAAAAAAAAAAAAATCATTAAACACCCTTGAAAGATTTGCAAGAATGACAGAAATACGCTCGGTAAAGAGTAATTCGAAATTCGTCGGTGGGACGGGGTGGTGGTATGAGAGGCGGGGCATATAATAAAAATAAATAATTACTCGAAGTAATCTTTCACCCCCCACCGCAGCAGCACACCAGTGGCGCGAGTCGTTCAATTAACTGAATACCGTTGTCTTTCCTGTCCTTGCCTGCGCTCTCCCAAGTGGGGTTACCCCACCCGCGAAACCCGCGAAATGTTTCACTCCGCGATGGAGCGAATGAAGAGGAAGAGACGAGGCGGTGTGCGAACGGGTATGTACGTGTGCGTGTGTGCCCGAGCGCGCGAGCGCGTGTGTGTGGTTGCGTGTGGGTGTACGTGATAACGGAGCGGGGGGAGGCAAACGGCGCGCGGGACGGGTGCACCACGAGGGGGAGGAGGGGGACAAAAGGGATAGAGGTAAGGAGAGCGGGGGAGGGGGGTACGTAAATGCCCCTCCTTTACTCACGCCCGTCCGTCTGTTGCCTCCCCCTCCCGCCCCCCGATTTTACCCCCTTCGCGATAACCCCTACCCGGGTGTTATCTGCCCCTCCGTCGGTGGCCGACGGCGGCCCTGGTGGGGGCAGCAGCGAACTCCACACTCGCTGGTCCGCCGTCGTACCGAGCGGATTCCAAGTCAACCGCGCGTTCCCGATATCGCGCAGTGCGGCGTGGTGTTGTGCTCCGGTTTCGGACCGAGTTCCTGGCCGACTGAATTCGACTGCCAAAGTCGCGTCCCCGCGGTCGAGCCGAAGCCCCGATCGGGCGCCAAGTGTCTGGATCCGGGACTGACTGTTCGCGATCGCCTGTCAAGTCGTCCGAGGGATAAACCTGGATTACGAAGCTGGGATACAAAGTGCGTGGCCGGTCGATCGTTGCACAAACGATTGGACAGAAGTCGGCGCCAGTTCAGTGTACTAGTTCAGTTCGCGTCTCGTACTAGCAGACGAGACAGTGAGGCGAGTTAGTGATCAAAGTCGTGATATATATATTATAAAAAATATATATATATATACATACATCGTGCAAATTTTTCGGAGTGAGAGAATAAAGCTTACGCATGCCGCGGATTGAGGTGAGTCCCGAACCCCCGCCGCACCGCGCGTCCTGAAAAAGCAAACAAGCCCTGCACGCGCCTGTCACGCTTCCGACAATTGGCATCGCACCGGCCCCGGCGCGCCACGATCGCGACAGCCGAACCCGATCGAACCGATGGATCGCGTCGGGGCAGCGATATATATTTCAGCGCAATTGGCAGCGGAGCACGCAGGCGCTTCGTCGCCACGTGCTCGGCGGCTGATTGTCCTGGAGCGCAAAACGAGCGACGTTTTTGCGAAAACCGCGCTGGCTAAACAAGCAAGCTGGGCACGTAGTCTGGCGGCCTGCCAGCGATCCGCAAATATTGCTGCGCGTTTCGAGAACGGCGAAGTACAGTCGAGAAGGACGAGGACGGGACGAGTGTCGTCGCGCGCGAATCCGGGCCCAATTTGGTCGAACGGCGGTTGGGCCCGGGGTCGCGGATCGCGTCGGTTCGGCGCGCGGCGCGAAACGGACGGCGACCGAGACGTGTCTGACGAGGATTTTTTGACCGCGCAACGGCGTGCCGTTTGTTTCGCGAATCGATTCATCGCGCTCGCTTTGCGGACGAATTCGCGCGGTTAAAAATTGTTGCGGAGTTCGTGCTGTCGCAATCGAGGAAGCTGATCTGAAATGGAAATTGGAATCAGCCGAAGGTCACAGAGCGCGGAGAGTTGTTTGAGGAACTCGGCCGGTGGGTTATTAAAGATTGGATATATATATATATATCTATATATATATCTATACATGCGTCGATTTCGTTGGGATTAATGTCGGCCGATCGCAATTGTGCATCGCGAAGTCGTCTCCTTGTTGCAAGGCTTTATCGCGAAACGTCGTTATCGATTGCCAATTTGTTTTTACGCGACCGTACATATACACGCAAATTTCATGCGTTTTTTGTTCTTGCGGCTCTCGCGCTATCATTTCATCCAATTAGTTTAGCCTTCGTATCGTCACAAGTGTTCCGCGATAAGATCTTTCTCGTATATAATTAGGAGTTTATCGAGTCGGGAACGTGTACGATCCGTTGAACGGCGTGTGGCAATCGACCCAGCCACACACGACGGATTTCAAATTCGCATTCGAATTACAGGTTCGTATCATCCGTATTGTGAGGAACGTTTAATTGTCGATCAGCGCGTCCCGAGCTCGGTTTGGTAACATAATGTTTACGGCCGACATCTCGCGCTTATGATATCGCGTTGCAAAACGCATTGAAACGCGCGATCACGGTTATCGATATATATATATTTATAATTTCGAGTGAGTAGTTTTACTTTTTTTTTGCGCCGGCCGATTTTGAAATGCCAGATAATGCTTCGTGTTGTAAACACTGCTAATTATAATTCCAAACGTAAATATCAAGTAATTAGCGATCGTAAAAGAAAATCGAGTATTAAGCGTTGGAGGAAATTTACGTGACGAGTTAATTGCGTTATTCGCTAATTAATTGCAGATTATGTTTGTTTGGCCGAAGGATGCTTCGAAAAGTGTATTATTTTGTGCGATTAGCGTTGAACATTGGACTGACAATACGAGTTTAGGCTTGGTAACTATGTAAACGTATCAGTTGAAATGCCATGAATTTATATATAGTGACACACACGCGCGCACATATATACGCGTATATATTTATTTCTTAAATAATACAGTGAAACAACCGTCATGTAAAAACTGACATTACAAAAATGTCTTATTTCAAGACGTTTTTATACAAAAGATAGCATAAGTGTCTTATTATTAGATACTGTTTATGTCTTTCGCATGAAAATGTCTCGATTTAAGACACTTGTTTTAGTACACACTATAATTACTATATAATATAATAATATAGTAATTTACTATATAATATATCAAAAGTGGACGATACGTGAAAACACAAAAAAAATTACTACATTATATATTAAAATTTTCTACATAAACTTGAATATATTATGTGCACTGCCAATTTTACTACATTATATAGTAATTTTTCTTGTATTTTCACGTATCATCCAGTTTCGATATATTATGTAGTATATTGTTAAACATTTTTTTTATCAGTGTAGTGCAGATGAACAAGAATGGAACATTTTGAAAATGTTCTATTTAAAAATATTACTTTTCATTACTCGGCGCAGTATCATAATAACAAAGCCATATTTTAATTTTATGATAAATTACATCGTTCAATTTCGTAATTATGCCACTTACTTTCTTGCATTCGTTAAATAAAACGCGGAACGATAGAACTGATCCGAAGGAAATGCAACTGATTCCAAAATGCGCAAAAAGTTGCGCGTATCAGCCCGCAAACGTTCGTTTACTGTTACGAAATAATTTAACGAATGTAATGCATTACTCGAACGTGATTATTTATTTTACAAACTACCGACTGAATTAAAACGGACACATTATTAATATACACGCGCGCGCAAACGAAACTGCATCCATCCACTTTATCTAACGTTACACAATTGCCACTCGACGATCCATTACAATGTTTGAAACATTAACAAACATTAATCGCGCGCAATTAAAGAACAGTATAGCGTCTTAAAAATTGATTTCACGGTTTATCAATAAGCATCGCGATAAAGTCCCGGCCGAAGATATTGTGCCAGATCTTACGAGGAATTCACAATCGAGTAATGATTCATTCTCGGCGTCTAGATAACGTCGTTAGCATGATAAAGTAATAAATCACGAAGTTTAAAGATAACAAACTAAAAAGAACCATGTCACTCTCTATAAACACAAAGAGCTAATAAAAAATTGCTGCCAAGAGTAATAATAACTTGTTCCGCAAACAGTTCGTCGAAATAAAAAATGTAACATTTATTTAGACAAACTGAATTCTTATCAAACACGGTATATACGGTATCTATTACCATTTCGTGAAGTAATACTCGTGCTTTATAATATAATGTAATATTCAACGCGGCGGAGCGAAACAAATGCGAAAGCTATAATGTCGTGTATAAAAAATTCAGGGACCCTGCACTTTATTCAAGAAATGCTTCACGGAATGGGTTTTAGCCCGCGAAGGAGGTGTCGGTCCGCGACTCGCGTTCCGTGTTTACCGCAGGACCTCGGCTAATCCTGCGCCTTGCAACGACACCCCGCGTATCCGTTTCTCGCGATGATCTTGTTAGACGCAAGAAAAAAAGAAACAAGAAAATAAAAAGCTAACGTATCAAACAATTCCGTTTGATCAATAATCCTGAGCTATTCGGTCGGTGTATAAGACGCTGTCGTTCCGCGATCCCTTTTGCCGGGATTATTTTTAATTTATCAATATTGTCCGTGGCGGTGGGGCAACCAAAGCGACACAAATTCAGCCGACGATTATTGGCGACTCATGCATCGACGACGATGATACGAATGTTGAAAACAAAAAAAAAAGAATAATACTACGGTATACGGAAGTGAAATGAATTCCGTAATTATGATGTCATAATCGCGAGGTCGTTCGGATGCATTATTCAACGATACTGAAAACAAAAAAAAAAAAAAAAAAAAGACAAAAAAAAAATAAATAAAAAAAACAAAAAAACAAAAACAAAAAACAAAAAAATAGTATTGATAAAGTAAACTAAACATAAAACACACCGGCGTGTGCGAACAAAAACACCAACGCGACCGACAGCACACCACCACCCCTTACACACACCTTACGCCACTACCCTCTACGCCCGCCCTACTCAGCATACACCATAG
>JABFQC010006003.1:0-11129 GCA_022817085.1 Psilanteris sp. ZL-2020 | reverse complement strand
TTGAATAATAAAAAAATTTTTTAAATAAAACTCTTTGTTTTATTTTGTCTGATCTGAATAATTGGTCGTTAAACCTATAATAAATTAAATATTAAATATCAGACGTTAATTAAATTATAATATTATAATTGAATATTAAAATATTAATTATAATATATATTACTGAAATTATGAGTAAATATATTTTTAATTAATTGGTTCAACTTACAGCATAACAACTTAATATTTATTTTAGTACAATATATATAATTTTATAAAAATATACAGAAATAATTTTAAAACAATAATTATTATTTATAAAAACTTGTTTGATCTTAAAATATACAATTTAAAAAGAATTAACATATATGTTAAAATATTCAAAAAATAAACTTTAATCTAATTATGGTATTAATGAATTAAGGAAGCATAAAAATGCATCATGTTTCACATCTTAATATTGATTACACAAAATTTTATAAAAATTACCTTGTAATGTTGTCTCAATAATTTCATTTATTGTTGTATTGCCTCTTGTACAAATATCTTTTAATATTTTGACTGCTTTCATACAATGATTATCAATGCCATTTGCACTAGTTGTACAACTTAAACTTATTACAAATATGGATTCTAAAATTAGTGATGCATCATTTATATTTGTAGCTAATACTAATTGGGCAATTGACGCCATGTAAAACCTTTTGACTAATGGCATCTTATTAGATAGAAATGATGCATATTTCTTTAAAAAATGTGCCACATCTATGCATATGTAGCAGTCTATAAATTTATAATTAAAGCAAGCATTGACATAACCAGTTATTGTTTTAAAATCTGTGAAAGCATTTATAGAAGCAATAATGAGAGCTTTTGCTTCATCACAAACTACCTCTTTTGGAGGTAGAGCACCCATTCTTATCCATTCCAGAAGCCAATAAGATATATGCAATGAAACATGAGTTTCAGATATCATTTGGCAGATGGAGAATTGACCCTCATCACACTGTACAACACACGAATATAAAAATATAGGCTCTATATTAAAGCCATCCATTCGTTTAATTTTATTTATTGGTAAACCGGTAGCATCTATACAAATTTTACTTTGTCTATATAATTTGTTATATTCGGACCATACATGCAATTGCTGAGGTGTCCAATAAAAAATATAAAACGGATTCAATGATAAACAATGAATTGTATTTTTGTATTCATTTAGTTGATAAATGGATAAGGCAGTAATTACATCACTATGGATCCGTTTTGTTTGAGCATATTCACACTTAGCTTTACGCAAAGCCTCTGTGGAATAAATATGAGCAGGTATAGATGATCCAAAAACCATTTCTTTACTCGCAAGCTGTTTAAATTTTATAGATGCACTTTGTGAGGTCTCTACCAATTCTTTTCCCATTACTGTTCTTACAGGATTTCTTAGGGGTCGTTTGCAACTATCATCCTCTTCATTAAGAACATGTACAGTACAGGTAACTTTTATAATTTCGACATCATAATTTATTATCAACCCTTCGATTGTACCATGCTTGCAGCGACCAACAAAACTTGCAGTTCCATTACTGAAAATTCGCCCACGTTGAAAATTAAATCCATGAGCAATACCATGCTCTTCCTACAATTTTTTTGTTATTAAATGCTGCCATTCACCCGGTTTAAAAATTGTATATTCACGTGAATTGCTCTTTTTTCTTTTATCCATCTGTTTATACAATTTTTTTTCAGTAATATTAACAAATTCTATTTTACTCAAATGTAAATGAATAATTTTTTTCCCAGCCACATCAATGGTGTCATTTAATATTGAATCTGATTGGCTTGTATCAGATTCTTTTAAACTATTTATACTAACATCATTGACCTAATCAAAATTAAATAATAATAATAATAATTAATAATATTATTTAATTAAATAATTCAATAATAAATACATTATTTAATATATGTATAATTAAATGTATGAATATTTATAATAAATTTAAAATAATAAAAATTGACGTTACAAATAACTGCATTTCATTTTCTAACGAAATATATGCCTAATTATTTGAAAAACATAAATTAAAAGTTTTATTATATATTATATACACGTTTAAAGTATAGAATATATAAAAATTGTGTACAAAGTTGATAATTTTGACTAGTTTCATTGCACTTAAATAGAATAGGATATTTAAATATATAAATTTTAATTATTTCAGATATAAAAAACTATAAAAATATATGTATAGTTTTTAATTAAAAGTTTAGCTAAAAACAATTATTTTTAAAATTAAATAATAAAGACTATAGTCATATTCAAAAATAATTTACAAATATTTTTATTGTTAAGTAATATCAAATTATATATTACTTTACTTTGTAATAAAATGAATTAATTTCATTTTTATTTCTAAATACATATAACTTTATTTAACGCCAGGTTTGGAGACAGTCGGCCATTTTGTTTACCATTTAAACAATGTTATTGTTTTTAAAAACGCGTCGTTTGGGGACTGTCCCCAAACGAATGTATATGTTTAACGCTAGTTTTGGAGACAGGCCAGGAAAATACGATACTGGGGCCCCCTAGGACCCTCGCGTTTTGGGTCTAGCTAGATTTTTAAGGGTGGGGTTGGGGGGGCGCAGCCCCCCCGCATTCCCTTGTGAGGGTGGCCGAAGGCCGCCCGATGCGCTCCGCCATATTTTTTTGGAAATAAATTCTCTTCACCCCCGTAACTAGGTGCCCAAAAAGGGCGTGTCCCCAAACCTGGCGTTATATAAATATATATATATTTATATATATATACGTTCAATAATTATGTCATGCATGATAGTAATAATATTAGTTTATACAATGGGAAATATTTCATTTACTTATTATTATATGCAACAATATTATTGAATATTGCATGAAGTTACATTAAAATATATGTACACGTAATTGGTGATTTAGCAAAATCAAAATACTATCTAATATTTAAATAATCTTTTTTCATTTCTGTATTTCTAATTTGTTTCCTTTAAACAATTATATAAAAATACGTATTATCACTATCAGTGCAAAATATTTTATTTTTATTATTATTATTATTATTATTATTATTATTATTATTATTATTATTATTATTATTATTATTGTGACGCCTCGGGGTAACACCCTGTACGTCTGAAAAGTATGAACAAAAATAATATAGAATAGATTATTCCGATGTGCATGATGTTACACCAAAAAATGTTCTTATAAGAATTTGTAATTTATCATATCATCCATAAATAAAATAATTATTAGAGAAAAATTTATGATTATTTTTACAACATGAAGTGATGTTTTTGAATACTTTTTTTGATATTTGTTTCCATTTTTAAGAGTATTCAACAAACCGGAGTCAGCATTTATATTTTTATATGTATAGAAAACTATATCACCGTAGTATTTTGTTATAATTTTTAACAGAGATGGAAGAAGAGCAGTAGAAGAAATTCAATCAATGATAGGGAAAGTATCTAAGACAGTGACAGAAGAAGAAATTGAGACAATCGTATTGTTGATGGGGGATAACTTTCAAGACAAAATATGTTAATTTTCTTATTTAATATTATACGATTCTTATACTGAAAAAAATTTTATAATGACTGCAGGATTATTGTTATTCATAACGAGTATTCTTAATATATATAAACATTATTATTTATAGAATATCAATTACTATATTTTTTTTTCAGTGTATTCTTATGACTTTATTTTATAAATTACTTCAAATGAGTTCAGTTTATCTATTAAATAAATTACAGGACTATTATCTAATTAAGAACTTACTACAGTAAAATAATTATAATAATTTAAATAGATGTATATTTTTGTATCAATATGTTAAATAAAATATTATTCAACAAATTTGGTTATACTTATTACAGCTTTATTTCATATTTGAAATGATAATTTTTATTGATTTTATAGCAATATAAATAATCTCAATAAAATTATAAAATTATTAAATCAGGTATAAGAATGCGAATCACTTTATTCAATTATTTAAAAATAAGATATAGGAATAAATACAAGAGTTCATAAATTCAAATAGAAAAATCATTAATTCAATGAACCACGCCAATTCACACGGCAGACATATTTCCCTTGTCATAATTTATGAACATAAAATAGAATACTTCATCATCTTTTATTATATTCGATAAGGTTTTTTAATTTTTTTTCTATTTTATAAATATAATTACTTTTATTATTTTGGTGCTTTTTATCAATTTTAATTTAAATTATTATATCCAATTTAAAAAAAGTTGAAATTTAAATTTGAAGTTCAAAAACTTGCTTATCCATTAATTTCTTTTGCAAAGATCCAGCATCCAAACTTAAAAAAATTGTTTAATTATCAAATATTTTTTGTCCTAAATTTTAAAACACTCAATCTAATTTTGATTAGAAAACACTGCAAGCATTTAAAAAAGGTTATTTGCACAAAACACGTGCAAGTCTTTTATATTACTTTTAAAAATCGATTTAGTTTTATACCCTCCAAAAGCTATACTCAAATAATATTGAAATAACTTGAATCGTACAAAAAATAAAATGCTGCAATGATAGAAAATTAATTTTGAATGTAGAAGTGTCTGGTATATGGCATAGTTCTCCCCATATTTCGCGGAATGAGACTCTTCGAGCGGAAATCACTCAAGAAAGTGGAAAGTTAAACTCGACGTTTACGAGGAAACGTTTAAACGCAAGCAGCAAAAATGCTGGTCCTGAAATTAGGACGAGACGCGAACCTAAACTTCGAAGTCGAATGAAAACAAAAGAAACCCATGCAATCACACATCTGGCCAAGCCGCTAGTGCAAGTCAAGAAGGTAATCTCGAGGTTTGTGAATTGTGAAGATACAAGCTGCCCAAGCGGGTGCAATTTGTCTTACCGTCTGCCTACCTCAGCCTCTGTATCCCATGAGAATTCTGTGATGAACGATCTGGAATTCGCATTTACCAGTTAAGTTAAATTAAGCGAAAACTATCAACACCCAACTGCTAGCCTTTTTTACTTACATTAACAACTATTCTGAGTGATTCAAATTCAATCTCCTCTTTTTCTCCGAAAAATATTTTATTTTTTTTAAAAATCCTGAAATTCAATGAAATATTCATCCCAATTAAAAGTCACTACTATTTATTTTAATTTATTTATTAAAAAATTTAATTTATTTATTTTAATACCTTTCGTTATTTCGATAATTTAGATAATTAATTTAAGACCTATAAGAAATATTGTTTCATACATGAACTAAAATTTACTTTATCTTAATTTAATATAATACACGGAGAGAAAGAAACACCAATATTTATAATACGGGAATATTAAATTTGATTAAACTGAATGTTAATTCGTAGTACGCTATAAGATTGTAAAATTTTGATAAACTGGTTTATGTATTTTTATTTTTTAACAAATAAGACCAATTTAAGGTTAAAGCTTGATAATATTAAAATTCACTTTGATTAATTTTTCAATAAATCACATTATAGCACTTTTGAATAAATATATATTTTTTATCAACTTTTTGTTAACTTCATTTTAGGTTACAATGTTAAAACTTGATAATCTGTTTTAATTTTTTTTAACAAACAATTGTACAACCTTTGATAAATTGAATAAGAAACGAGGATATAAAATTTTAGTAAACCGATTGTTAAATTATAGTCAAAGATTGATACTGTTTGAGGAATAAACTACGAATTTTTGACCAATTACAAATACAATACCAAATTGGTGAATCTTTTACTAACAATTGATACATTTTTCTCTAAGTGTATTAGTTGTAAATTAAATCTTATATATATACAATATGATTAATGTATTGTATAACACTTCTGTTCATTAAATTCTATTTGAAAAACTTAGTAACGCATTTTAATTTAATTATACTGTTTTTGATGTTCGTTCGCATAATTAGTCATTAAAAATTGTTACTTGGTACTCGACAGAAGAATAAATTGTATTATGTTTTTAAACTTCGTTATGAATGGATTCATTTATTCCAATGAAAAATATTACATTTCCAAGTTGGGTACTTTGTTTTCTCTGTCGATTGCGAAAAGATTGAAGAAAAAAAAAGAAAACTTTCTTGTCCAAATGACAAAAGTGCCTACCCAAGTCTTGCCAAGCATCCTATACAAACATCTCTCACTAACCGACGGACCGGAAGAACGATCTAGGAATTTCCGGTAGTCCGTTTCAGAGCTCCACTCAATTTTGTCGATACTAATGCAGTTTCGTATCCAATCAGAATTTCGTTGCAGCATCCAAGATTCCAGTATATACGACAGTAAGTAAATTTTCCTCGAATCTTCAAAAACGAACTCATAATTGCAATCTTTATACGAAAACGACAAAATCTATAGCTACGCAAATTTAAAATATTAATCGTATAAAATACTACTAAAATATGAAGTCTATACATTTTTCCTCAATTATAATTATTAATATATTTTTAATAAAATTTAATAAAATCATTTTTAATTTCGCTTTTCTAGTTTAAAAATAATTTTGTTGCAGTTTTATGTCACGTATTATAATCGAAACATTGAACATAAATTATAGAAGCCGTACTGTTTACAATTTGTGTATACTGAGGAAAACGTGATATAATACATTATACGGCAATATTCCTCTCGTAGCGGAGAAGTTCTTATGTACGTCGCAAAGGGTATGCAAAAGGTTATTTCTTCGGAATTTATGTCAATAGTAATATAATAAATATTGTATTTCAACGTATTTGAATCAGATAGATAAATAAATCAGATTTCGACGTACATGATTCGTAAAATTATATGCAATTAAAGCGGGAGCTACATTTATGAAACAAATCAATAATTATAATATTCAAAATCAAATATAATATTCGATAGATATCGAAGGGTATGAGTACGAACAAGTAATAGTAATTTTAAAAAACGAGATTTTTCATGATAAAGATAAAATCATGAAATATAATCAATTTTGTATGTATAGAGAAAAAGTCGTTCAATATATTGTATAAATATTGTATAAATAATTATGGAAACATTATAATATATTATAATAGTATTTTTTTTAATTAAAAAATAATCGTAGTTGGTCGTAACATATAAATACAGATATGAGAAATCGTATTTATGAAATGAAATTCTAATATAAAATAAGAGTAATATATGGTGATAGATATGTTTCCCTTCATTTGATTAAAACCACTATTTAGCGGAGACAGATAACTGGAACATTTTTTAGGAACATTAATTATTATACTTAATTTGATGAATGAATCCATAAAACTTCTATCTTCAATAATAAGTTATGAAAATTACATTGAAACACTTATTAGAATACTAAATAATAATTCGGATTTTATTAGAACTCAAATATAACGGAATCATCACGTTACATTAGCCTTGAAATATTATTTTTTAATTCTTTATGGATTTCTATAGGGTTAATCTAAAAAGTTGTCGAATCCTGAACCACAAATTGGGTATGCGTCATACCAGAACTTTCCGCATTAAGATAAGTACGAGCGTGCTTTCCACATTTCACGTCACTCGGGGATGATTTCTAGCGTTCTTGTGGTAAGAAATTCACAGCAATCAGGTAAAACTTTTGAACGATTCCAAAAAAGAACGTTAAAATGCAAAGGTGCTTCCATAGGACCCTCGAGAAAAAATCAACGTTCGAACATATTGCATATATTATTACGCGAATATATATTTTATTTTTATGTAAATTAAATTTTTCAAAACGAACCAAAAGTTTTATTATTTATTTATTTATTATATTATTTATAAATAAATTAAATTTACAAAGATATTATAAAATGAATCAATTTCATTAAATTGCGTAAATAATTATATTTATTTATTTATACGGGGACCAAAATTTATTTTTGCTCAAATTAAAAATTTAAGTCTGTACGTTAAAATATGTACATAACTTTTATGTTTTATTTAATCATTTTGAAGATAATTGCATAACGTATTTTCATTTTATCATTATTTATATTTATATAAAGATATTGAAATGTTTTGTAATTTTATGATTTCTATAATATACTACTATTTTTATATAAATAATAATTATACACAATTATAATTTATTACATTGTCGACACTATTTATGGGGGAGGGTAACGCTATTATCATTATGACTATAGTTTTTTCTGTCAATACAAATTCTAATAAATACACTACTAAAAATAAATTAAAACACATACACTAGTTAGGCAATGAAATTAATCACTTCAATATATCTTGAGAAATGTTCAACATTCCTTGGAAATACACAGTAATTTGAAATGACTTGGCTATTTTACAACTAAAATAAACGATTATTGTGATATTTAGAGTAATTTGTGCTAATTTAATATACAGGAGAATGTAGCACTTTAAATCGCTAGATAAATTTTTAGAAAATGAAACAAATTATAATATCTTTAACAAACTATATATAAACTTTAAAGCTTGCAGTTAAGTCTGTAATGATACAACAATTTATCTACCGCGTAATCTCTCTTTGAATAATCTTTACATCTCATTTATCAAAGTCCATTTGTTTAAAAAATTTTACCCACTTCAAATTCTTTTAACAAATAAAAACGAAAAGCTCCGTAAGTCGTTTGTCGTCAAAAGTTAAATCCGAATATTACGAACTAAATTACGCAAAAGATCATAAAATTGCAATGATTTTTAAACAACTTATGCAATTTCCAAAATTGCTACTAACCGAATATACTTTTTATCTTGTTTCAAAACGACTCGTCATTATCGTTGAATTTCACAAAAAGATATCGTATTAGAATCTTTATATCAAAGGGAGCTGAGGTAAACGATCCGAACCTGGTTAAACTCAACAGAAAGGGTTAATCTTTCCCACGGTAATTAAAATTATACCGTAATTTTCGAAATATCTAACAAATAACCGCCATCGTACATTTTATTACTTAAGTCTTATCGCATTCAAATTTTGTCTGTCGGTAAAAACCTACCAATTCGCAATCAATAATTTCATAATTATTAATATCATTATCTATTTTTCCTAAAGTATTTCATACCTCAACCAACCAGTACAACGCTGGTATACAAGTATACAGTACAAGTATAGAGTAGCACGGTAATCAGTTACCCAATTGAACGTGAACGGAAAATTAAATTTATATCTGTAAAAATAAGAGTATCTTAGAGATTAAAGTAGAAGTCTGTTGTGCATAAAATGAGTGGAAAAAGAGGGAACAGTCTTGCTCTCGGCAGCCATGACACACTGCGTTGCGAGTTATATATACGAGTCACACAGTACTCAGTAAATTATTCAAAACGGCCTTCTATGATCTATCGCAGCACCCTTACAGTTTCCACTTCGCAATCTATCCTCTTCCGCCTTTTCTTTCAAGTCCTTTCTCCCCTCCCCCCTCCCTATTGCTGGTACTCTCAAGTGCCTTTCCTTCTTTAGCTTCGTATCTCACACTCCTGCACCAACAACTCCCTCAGGGATTTCCTACTTTTCTGACAGCTACTAGCACATTCATCGTATCCAGCACTTCCAGACGCGCTTACAAAAGAAGTCCACAATTCAATAACTCCGATAACTCCAGGCCCTGTGCCGTGTTATCCGAAAGGGTCAGTGTAGTATTATTAATATAAGACTGCTCATCGTTTCGTTCAATCACTTTACAGCACCCTTTTTAACCTAAACATGTTACTAAACCGCTTTGCGGCTTCGTGTGATGGATATTTCAGCAGAAGGAGTCGAATCGTTTTGAGGCGATAAAGATCCAGACGATTGGGAGGGGTTAAACGGAATAGATATAGCGTTTTGATATATAAAGTATGAATTCTTCAATTATCAAAAAATGGTCAGTTCAAAATAACATTTTTAGTATTTGATTCTACATTAAGCCTAAAAGTTAAGCTGCACTCAGAAAAATTAAATTTAGAAAAGTTTAAAAAATTTAATAAATTTAGTGCTGTTTATAACACTAATTTGGCGACACTAAAACAAAATCCTAAAAATTACTGTTTATAATAGCAGTATACTAAAAGATAGAAGTAAAATTTGGTATGAAAAACTGTATTTTTACAAGGAAAAACAGTAATTTTTAGGTTTTTATTTTAATGTCTCCAAATTAGTATTATAAACAGCAATTTTCTGAGTGTGTAAATGTGATGATTGCAGTAAAGTCAATGCTACGGCTTAAATTTCGAATTTAGCTTTAAATTTAAAATTTAAATTTTGAAAGTATTCACATGTTGAATCAACATCAAAATGATGTGGAATTACACAGAAAATTTCTAAAGATATACTTATTATTAATAATTATGTTACACAAATAATGTATATTAATAAATAATACGATTGGAAATGAAATGAAATTTTCAAAACTAAAAAGAAATCAACAATTTAAAACATTCTTTCTGATTCTTTAAAATGCTTAACTTAACCTATAAATTGCTAAAACATATTTGACAGTTCATGAAATCATTAAAGTCCATTTCTAAGATTTAACATTAATATGTGTTTGGAGTCCACATTTATAGATGTTATTTTAATATCATAAAGTTCTTATTTCTAAATGAAAGTATGAACATTGTTCTAAATGTTAAATAAATGTGAAAATTGTTTTCCGTGTAATGAAATGGGAATTCTATTTAATACTTCGATGAAACGACGATTGACGGTTATTTTATGTTGAGTAAAAATGATGTTTTTTTATTGTAAGTAATTAATGCGGTTTGTAATCTAGGAGTGTGAATATATGTTTTTAAAAATCAGCGTTATACAATAATTGTATGCACCTGCATGCACGATATATGTACGTATTACAAATATAATAAAATAATTATCCAATGTGTAAAATAAATATATAAGACACAATATTATAAATATAATTCCACGCAATACAACATACGCTGCTCGAAATTAACGATCTTGCTTATTCGAGTTCGTAAAATATACGACGATAAAATATGTTTTGCCCTGAAATATATATTGTATGCATAAATATAAAACGACTTATTCCTTTTGCCTATCTCATATACACATATATATATAATAAGTTGAAAGAATAGCGTTAAAAGTTCCTGGATTATATGCTCGCCAGTGTAGTCTAGGGTTCTTTAAATAA
>JABFQC010006002.1:0-11131 GCA_022817085.1 Psilanteris sp. ZL-2020 | reverse complement strand
TATATATATTTATATTTACTGTGCCTGTAAATGTGATAAATTAATTAATAATAACCTAAAAATTTGAATTTATTAATAAACATAAAATTAAATTTACTTTATACGAAATGCCAATTGTAGCATTAAGTAATGATACAATAAAATTATTGAAGAGTACGCAGGTTGTCAGTAATATTTGGAGTGTAGTAAAAGAACTTATAGAAAATGCTTTAGATGCAAATGCAAAAAATGTTGAAGTATATCTTGTAAGTTGTTTATTTCACAAAATTTATATAATTTTTAACGAAATTTAATTTAATTAAAGTTTATTTTATTGCATTAATTTGCAATACATATATTTGCATAAACATATATTATTTTAATAAAATATTTATTTTTTTTTGTAATTATAATACATATTAAAATTAAACAGTTTTGTTTCTTATTATTTTAATAATTTTAATTCAAAAATTATTTATTGTTCCATTCATTCATTCATTTGTAATATATTGTATTAAATTTATAATAATTGGACTAATTATAATATAAGTTAATAACGTTATTATTTTAATTACAGAATGATGATGGTTTATCTATGATTAAAGTACATGATGATGGCATTGGTATCTGTAAAGAAGATGCTGCTTTTATAGGTTTAGCATCTTATACTTCAAAAATGAAAAATTTTAATGACCTAGGTATGAATACTTTTTAAGAGCAATTGCAATATTTAATAATACCATACGTAAATAAAATACATTTTTATTTACGTTATATTGTATTATTATCATGTATAGTGAAGATACAGATACCGTCATTAAAGAGGTATGACAGATGATATTATTTATTACATTAATACAAGGATTTGAGAGCAGTGATTTCACTACAACAAAAACATAAAGCTCTCTTAGATGAGATCAAAGTTCGAAGACCTAAATCTGAACAATTATGTGATACTGGCAGAAAGTTAATTTTGGATAAACATCCATCTGCTATAGAAATACAAAATAGGATAGATTCTCTGCAGGAACATTGGAAGGTACTTGAAGAACTTGCAGGTTTAAGAAAGAAACAGTTGGATGAAGCAGCAGAAGCATTCCAGTTTTACACAGACGCCAATGAGGCTGATTCTTGGATGAATGAAAAGATGACTTTGGTCGTGTCAGATGACTATGGAGTGGATGAGCCAAGTGCACAGGCGCTGTTACAGCGTCATAAAGATTTGGAAGGAGAACTTAATGCGTACAAAGGTGATGTTCAGAGTCTGAACCTTCAAGCAGATAAACTTATTCAGGCTGGGATTTCTACTCTTGAACTCACTGCTGATCCTGAACCAGTTGCTGAACTTGAGCAAGAAGAATGGAGTAAGTATGGATAGTTTTTATGATTATCACTATCAAATTTGGAAGTTTTAAGTAGAAGGAATGGTTGTTACATATTAATAATAGTATGATATTATTATATAAATAATTTAAGTGTTATATTTATTTTCTAAGATATACTTTCTAAATTTTATATATTTACTGTATAGCTTATTTTAATTAATTTAAATTATTTCTGTGTATTATAATTTTTCATAGAGCATTTTCTGTCGTGTTTCATATTTATAATTATTGTTGCATTTTGGTCAAAACAATACGAATATTTATAAGTGATATGTTTTATTTATTAAAATGTATCCACAACAGGTGGATATCATTTTTGATTTATTTAGAAATGTACAAAAGATAAATAAACTTAAACATGAATGTATTGAAGGTAATGTTTAAAATTAATACTTATATTGATAAAATGACTTACTATATTACTATATTAGGTAAAGAAATCCGTTTGGTTGCTCAAGATGAATGGGTTGATGAGATAGTGGAGCGGTTAGAACGAATAATTGTGTTAGAAGATAGGATGATGCCTCAAGTAAAAAGTTTATATCCGTTCAGTGGACAAGGTATGCATATGGTGAAGGGGGAAGTAATGTTTTTATTGAATAAAACTAATCCTGATTGGTGGAGTGTACGAAAAGCTGATGGTACGGATGGTTTTGTGCCTGCAAATTATGTCCGTGAAATTGAGCCAAAAATTATTCAAGTGAAAGTACGTCGTCCAGAAAAGGTAAATATAAAATGATATAGATTCCATGTGAAGTCTATAAGAATATCACTTTTGCGTGCATTTTTTACGTTAAAACTACATGATATCTGTTTCGCATGATAAAATAGAATAATTATGAAAATAAAAAATGTATAAATTTTGTTTACATCCTTCTTAAGGTGGCTCTATAATATTTTTTTATTATTGATTAATATATTGAATATACAATACTGTATATTAAAGAACCACCTTAAATTTATGATGTGACAACAATCGGATAAGATTAGATGTTATAAATTTTTGCCTAAGTTTAATAATAATACAGAATATAAATATATTTAAAAAAATCAATTTTTGTTTTAAAACACTCAATTTCATTAAAATAAATTTTTTTATTAAAGGTTCGTTCAACACAGCGTGTAAAACGTACAAAGATGGTGAAGCAAGTGGTGCCTGTGCGAAGGATAAAATCAGTGAAGTCAGCAGTGAAACCAGTTAAGCGAAAAACTACAGACGATAGTGATAATGTAGAAAAACGAATTGATAAAATTAACGCTACCTACAAACAATTGCAAGAGCTTGCAGCAAAACGTCACAATTTGCTTGCAGATTCGATCAGGTATTATGCATTTTATAGAGAATGCGATGATTTTGAGAAATGGATTAAAGATAAGGAGAAAATGCTGCGAGCTGATGATTCAAAAGATAACGTGGAAACAGCTAGAAGGAAGTACGAAAAGTTCTTAACTGATTTATCAGCGTCGGGAAAACGAGTTGAAGCGATTGACGCAGCAGTAGAAGATTTGGTGAAGCAGGTTCACAGTCAACTGGACAAGGTAAGAATATTGATGGTATATTATAAATGGGTATAAATTGCAATGATTTGTATAATTTATTTAGTACAAATATTCTTTTACAATATATTTTTTTAGGTCAAATCTCGACAACGACACATTCATCAACTGTGGGATCATTTAAATTGGCTTAAAGCTCAAAAAGAAAAAAGTTTAGAGGGCGCTTCCAGTGTCGAACTCTTCGTGTCTTCACCATCGAACTTGCGACGAAGCACATGATTGGATGCTCGAGAAAATTACTCAGTTAGATACTGCAGAACTCGGACCCGATTTAAAAACTGTTCAGGCATTGCAAAGAAGACATCAGCATCTAGAAAGGGAGCTTGCACCAGTGGAGGAGAAAGTAAGAACCTTTTAATAGTTTAAATAAATATGGAAATGGAATACAAGCCAATTATATTTAGATAACAAATGTTATAAATTATATATTAACTCTTTTTAAATGTATGTTAAAAATGTTTACATAAATTAATTAATTTAGGTACGAAAAGTGAATTTGTTAGCAAATAGCGTAAAGAGTTCTTATCCGAATGAATTGAATAACGTTGATAAACGACAAAATGAAATTCGTGATTTATGGGATAAAGTACAAACTAAGGCAAAGGAGCGACGTTCGAGATTAGAAGACGCTGTTGGTCAACAAATCTTCATGAATAGTTACAAAAATCTTATCAATTGGGCTACAGACATTCAAGAGACTATGAAGGTAGAAGAATCAGTTAGAGATGTTGCAACTGCTGAACAGCTACGGAAACAGTATATTGAACTAGGCGAAGATATTAAAACTCACGAAGATGAGTAAGTTTGCAAATTAATATTTTTCAATGATGTAATATTTTAAATTAGTACATAATATGAAACATTTTGGAATGCAAAGGTCGTCAATTCCACTTACAACGATATTTGGAATTTATATTCATTGTAATTCACTATGTATTATTTAATTACTAAATATTAAATATTAAGTAAAATAATTAAAAGATGCCTTTTTCATAATATTTAACTATATAAACTAATAACATATATATTTTTAATATAGCATATTATTTCACTAAACTGTAAATTGTTAATATATTAATATAATTTGGTAATTTTGTATTATTTTTATAGATTTTTTGAAGTTGAAGAACTAGGAAATCAACTGTTGCATCGCAATCCGTCTTTAGTTGAAGTCCGCGATCGACTTGACAGATTGAAGGGATTGCATCAAACTGTCACAACTGATTGGCTAACAAAAGAGGCGTGGTTACAACAGTGTTTGGAACTGCAACAGTTCAATAGAGAAGCTGATCAAATTGAAGCAAACAATAGCTCGCATGAAGCCTTTTTAGAATTCACTGACTTAGGAGAATCACTGGACGACGTAGAAGCGCTTTTAAAACAGCATCAAAAGTTCGAAAATACTTTGAATGCTCAAGATGATCGTCTAAAAGCATTCAGTGAAACTGCTGATAAACTAATAGCTGCTAATAATTATGAAAAGAATTAGTAAGTGGTTGTAGTTTAATTTAATGATAATCAATATTGCCATTATACCCAAATATGTCATATTTACACTTTTAACTGAATTTGTATTTTGGAGTGTTTTTGGAGTTCATTAGAAGAAAAATCAATATAAGGCCATTCTGTATACATAATGAAAGGAATAAACATAATTTAAGTAAACAAAACTCAGTACTAACAATCAATTAATAATCTAAAATTTTACAGCATTAACGAGAAACGCAACCAAGTTCTGGCTCGTCGAGCCCTAGTAAAGGAAGCAGCTCAACGTCGTCGCGTGGCACTTTTGGCATCAGAACATTATCAACAATTTTCCGCAGAAGTGGATGATCTTCGCGACTGGCTAGGTGATAAAATGCAGACTGCGTCTGATGAAAGTTACCGTGACCTTAATAATCTAGAGCGAAAACTGCAAAAGCATGAAGCTTTTGAAAGAGAATTACGCGCCAATGAGGGTCAACTTCGAGCAGTTAATAAGTCAGGCAAAGCTCTCATTTCCGAGGAAAATTACCGATCGAACGAAGTCGGTGAAATTCTGCAAGACCTTAATGAGGGATGGGACCGATTGGTGGCGCTGTCTTTGGAAAAGGGTCGCAGATTGAGGCAAGCTGCATCGCAGCATGGTTACAATAGAACTATGGAAGATGCCAGGCACAAATTTGAGGAGATAGATAATTCTTTAAGGAGCAACAAGGTTGGAACAGATTTGAGGAGTTGTAAAGATTTACTGAAAAAACATCATTTGCTTGAAACCGAATTGTCACAATGGGAACAAAAAGTCGGTGACTTAGTCTCTGTTGGACAGGAGATGGCCCATGAAGGTCATTTCGATGCACCTAATATTCTGAAAACTAGTCAGGACACTCAAAGAAAGTAGGTTGATAGAAAATAAATTTAAATGTATTTTTTTAAAGTATCAAATAATAAATATTGTTTAAAAATAACTTTTTTAAAAGTACAAATTTGTTCAAAAATATGTACAGAAACTTTTTGTATTATTATGTTGTTCAGATTCCGAAGTTTAAAAGAACCAGCCAAAAAGCGACGCGAAGCTTTGGAGGAAAGTTTAAGATTTCATAAATTCGGATTCGAACTTGACGCTGAACTCCAATGGATTAAAGACCACATTCCACAAGCTTCTTCAACAACACTCGGTCAAAATTTGCACCAAACTCAATCGTTATTTAAAAAACATAAAAAACTTGATGCAGAAATTGTTGGTCATCAACCTATGATTGATAAAACACTTCTTTCGGGTCAGGCTCTTATTGATCAAATTCATCCCGAAAGGAAAAAAGTGAGTTTATATTCATATGTACTTTAATTAGTATTAAAGTAGATTTAATAAAAAATCTAATTGTTTAAATAAAATAAATTTCTTTTTTTATTATATACAAAATATGTATAAATTTTGACGTATTTCAGTCAATACTATTTTTGTATACAGCTGAAACATGATCGTGATATCAGGGTATTAAGGTAAGAAGGTACACAAGGGCATGATTAAAATAAATCGTTTTTATCTTTTGGTATTTTCTTTTAATTTATCGTATATTTTAATCGGCATTTCGTAGACTTCTTCGTGGATTTGAAAGTTTCTAGGAGCTTTGGTGTCTACGTTATTTGCATGAGTATTCTTTGTATCAGAAATAATTAATGTAACGCCTCTTTAACACAAAGTTTGTTTACTTTATGCAGATTCAAGAGTTGTGTCAAATATTGAATGACGCGTGGAAAGATTTGCAAGTGAAAGCATCGGAAAGAAGTCGCGCATTGGATTTATCGCTTCGTGCTCAAGAGTTCTTTTTTGAAGCGGGTGAAGTAGAAAGCTGGCTTAGCGAGAAAAACGACGTCCTTAATTCAACTGATTACGGTCGAGACCGCGATGCAGCCACGAAATTGCTGACTAAACATAAAGTAATGAGTTATATGGGGATTTAAATTTGAATTATTTTAGTCAATACTTTCATAATAAATAAATGTATTTGTTGTTATGGCAGCTCATATAGACATAGAGCCTACATTGAATCTCCAGACGTTTTAATTTGATTGTGTATAATTTTCTTTGTCTTTTTAAAATTTTAGTCTTACAAAGGTTATGTTATCTTCACATTGTTTAAATAATAAATAACTATAACATGCAGACATATTTTTTTATTAAATAAATTATAAAATTTAATTTAAACTTTGTATTTCATATAAATATAACATATAAATGTTTAACATCTTTTTAGAAAATATTATATGAATGGAAAGTATACATGTTTAAAAATACAATGGAAATAAATACTTAAAAATTTATAATACAATTTAGAGCCTTAATAGCAAAATATAATTTTAATAAAAAATTCAATGAATACCAATTATACAATATTTGAATTTGAATATACATAAAATTATGTAATTGAAAAATTAATATTTTTCAGAGAAATTAAATCATTTACAACTTCAATGTTTATTTTTTAATGGAGTATATATCTTTTGTAACACAAGAATTGTTAAAATTCATGTGTATGAAGTTTCAAACATTGATTTTCAATGAATAGTATATATAAATAATAAATAATAAGTAATATATATAAATCTATTCAAGTAATAATGAGTTTTTTATATGAAAAATGTATTTTTTTAAAAGTTATTAATCTTAAAAATATACTTTAATTACACATTTTCAATATTTTATATAATAAAAAAATTATTACTATTAAGAAATCGAATAATATTTTAATTAATAAATTATTCATTAATGTATTAAAATATGTTTTTATATACACTTTAATACCTTTACAATTATATTTAGAGCATTATTTAAACAGACTTTTATTGTATTTATTAATACTTTTTTAGTAAATTCAAAGATAATAATTCTTTCTTATTTCTTAATAAATCAAAGAAATTTATACTCATAATAAGTTTTAATTAAAATAATTCTATATTTCAGATACCTGTTTATCTTGCAAAAGGGCTCATGGAAAAATTATCAATTTTTCAATATCCTCTAAGATCCTATCAAGATGGATATGATAAGGCTGAATTTTTAAAAACTCAAATAAAACCTAATAGCCAAGAAGTTCTAATGGACTTGGCATTAGATATAAATAGTGAAAATTATGATACTGCAACGGGTGAACACATTGTATTAAAATCTGGAGAAAACGATCAAGATGAAGAAAATAAAATATTTCCAAAGTATTTATTAAAATAATTAATTATTCAATGTAGATATTTAATTTTGATATTTTATATGAAAATATTTAAAATTATACAATACACAATTTTTCAGTACACATATGGATAGAATAATATTAAAATCATCTAGAGCATTACCTAAATGTGATAATTATGCTGTTGCTACTTACCAAGATGGAGAATTACATATTACAACTTTAAATAGCATTCTTCAAATTCGTCCACAATTTAATAATCTAGATATAAATGAGAAACGAAACAAAGAAGATGCTAAAAATGCTGGAGATGGTAAAGTCTTGTGTAATATTATATTAATTATCAAATTTATTTAAAAGTATTAAATTATTTTGACACTCAAATTGATATTTTATATAGATGAAGATGAAGACGAAGCACCAAAACAAGTAAATGTTTCATTTGCTAGAAATTTGCCTGAACATATTTTAAAAAGGAAAGAACAATCATTTGTACATCAAAGTCAGAACTCGACAGAGCAATTTATTGAAACTCAGTATCACGCATCGACAAGTACAAAAGCAGAAGTAAATAATTCAATTTAATTATTTAATTAACAACTCAAATATTTTAACTGTTACAATTTTTTTAAATTGATTATGAATTTAAAAATAATATTATTAAAAAAATTTAAAAATATTTTAACATTTATTAGAGTACATTTATAGAGTTGGTTTTACAATTTGGCAACATTGTAACATTCTTTAAAATTTTTTTTTATATATATATAAATATGCATATAAATATATATATAAATATGCAGCTTTTTAAAATATTTATACTTGTTATTAATGGTTTAATTCTGTTTTTATTATAGTTAACTAGACTAAAAATGTTTAGTCAAACAACTGATGAAAGAACAAATAATTTTAGTAGTGTTACTAAAAAGCAATATCTAAATTTAGTAGCTCCAGTTATGAAAGATGATAAATTTAATAGAATAGAAACACCAAATACATCATCATTGATTTTATTTGCACATTAACTGATATGCCTTTATTAGATCATATACGAGTTTTAATGAAACATGGTATGTATATAATTTACATAAGAATATTTTTTAAATTATAAGTCAATCATATTTAATAATTTTAATATATTAATTTATTTTCTAGCAAAAGTAATATCATTTGCCCAATTAAGATCAATCATTACATTAGAGCATGAAACAAGTTCAGTTTTAAAATATTTACAACAAGTAGCCGTTTTAGTACAAGGAAACTGGATTGTAAATAGTGAAATTGAATATCCAAAAGATTCTAAGTCTTCACATAATGGAATTCCAGCAGAGTTAATGTGCAGAGCAAGAGATTATATTGTAAGTTTTATAGTGTTAAATATTTTAATACATATATAATTTTAACTAAATAAATGTAGAAAATACAAAAATTATATTTTTAATTAAAATTTATTTTTACAGTTACTACTTTTCACAGAACAGGAATATATAGATAGAAAATCTATTTCATCAGTAATTAAATTCCCAAATGAGGAAATTCGAGAAATTTTAGTTAATTTAGCAAAACATCAACCAAAAAAAGGATGGCACCTTATCATTCCTCCTAGTAAAGAATTTATTGAACGGTAAAACACATTATTTATATTAATTGCAAAATTTATTATACATATGTATATATTTCAATGATACAAACTTTAGCATAGTATAATATTCTATACTATAAATAATAGTAAATACTACATTTAAAAAAATATTGATTATATAACAGTAATAAATGATTGTTTTATCATTAGTATACAATTTTTTGCTTTATAATTACTTTTGGTAATGTTACTTACATCAATATTACTTAAAATAAAGTATGTAATTTAACAATACAAATAATTAATTAACACATTACATATAATTATTAGATATATGAAGATTTTAAATTTTCCAATTTATTAAAATATCTAATATATATCATTAATATTAATAAATTGAATTCGGTCGTACTTTTATAAATATAGTTTTATTTTGTGCATTAAATATTTAATTGTTTTATTAAAATATTATAATACAATATTCCAGATATCCAGAATTAGTACAGAGACAAGATATATTTTGGGAAGCTAGAAGAAAGCAATTACGAGAATCGTTGAAAAGTCAAATTCATACACCACAGCGTCAACGAAGGCGATCAAATAGAGAATCTACTGGTTCAGAAACCGATGAACGTAATGTTGGAAGAGGAAAAAAAAATTAAATTCAATGTTAACATAAATATATATTAATTATTATTATATTAAAATTTAAGTTATACAGTAATTTTAAGAAATAACATTTTACAAATTATTAATTGTTGTTTTTTTATGTTTTGTTAGTTTTTTATGAATATTTTGTATTGTATAATTATATATATATAAATTCATAAAGAACTTTTAAGGTATTTCTGAAATAAATATTGTTGGTCATAAAGTAAGTTTGTAAATTACTATATAAAAAGTATATAAATTAATTCGTATTCAGCTTCTAAACTAAATTTTTCTATACATTTACTACACCAGATAATTTTAATTTTGAAACACCCAAAAGTAGAGAAACCTAAACACAAATATATATATATATATATATATATAATTCTATAAACTTTGTTGTAAATAATTAATACACACCGTTCCTTTTATTTATTCCCTTTTTTATATGAATCGCTATTAATAAGAGTTGTTTATTTTCACACTCTTGTTCAATTATTACTGTTTTTACACGCAATCTCATAAAATCATTTTTTAACTCTAACTATATATTTATAGCAAGATTGTACATATACTCTGTAATAGATGTAATTATGTGTTATATCTTTAATTATAAATTAACTTTTTATTATCTATGACTTAATTAGGTTTACTATTTATTATATTAATAAATGAATCATAGATTTAAAAGTATGAACACATAAAGAAGTAGCAAATAAATATTGGAAATAAATATAATATATAATATATTTGAAATAAAATAATATTCTAAATAAGTACTCGAAAAATTTCTTTATTTGAATTAACATAAATATTTTGTGTTAACAAACTAATTTTTATAATAAATAATTAAACTAATTTTTAAACGTTTAACGTCTGCGACGTCTCCTATTTGGATTTATCATAGACATCCGAAATAGAAAATTTATAAATCTATCTTGATGAACGTGATGGGGTATATCTGAAACATAAATATAATTTAAAATGAATATTTTTGTATAACAAAAAAGTAAATACAAATACAAACAATTATACATACATCGTCGTCTGTGCCGATTATTAACACGTACATCTGAAACAAAATAATTTATGAATACAATTATTATTAATATTTCAATCAAATTGTAGAAATTGTACTATTGTTTTTACTTACCATTTTGATTGACCTGGGGTTGATCCTCCCTATTATTATTATTATTGTTATCGGGAGCTGTAATTAATAACATTAATAAATAATTTAAAAATAAATTAATATATTAAAACTAATAATATATTATTAAAATAATAATAATAAATAAATAATAATAAAT
>JABFQC010006001.1:0-11132 GCA_022817085.1 Psilanteris sp. ZL-2020 | reverse complement strand
AATATATATATTAGTAATGAAACTTTTGAAGACAAACGGTAATCTTGTTTCCCATTTACACAATGTTAAATATTTTACGGATGGTATTTTTGAGGACAGTCCTACAGTTAGTTTTATTAGATTTTTTAAATAGGGGGTTAGGGGGTGAGACCTCACCACATCCCTTACCGAGGTGGGGGGAGTCGTAGGCCCCTGAGGTCACCTCCACAACAAATTTTCGCAAAAAAAAAATAAATTTTGCACACTTGTAACTAAGTGCCAAAATAGGGTTTGTCCTCAAAGGTGGCGAAAGGCATATCTATATATACACATATTAATTAATACATTCACACATAGTTTTTAGTAAACAGTTTCTAGTTTTTAGCTATATTTGTATAGTTAATTATTTAACGACCCCACAAGCTTCAATCATGTACTGCCACATTTATAGCATTATAGTGCAATATCTCGCACTTAAAAACTTTCGAAAATAAAGTCATTTACCTCAACCGCAATCCCTGTAAAAAATTCGCGCAGCGTGGATGTGATAGAATCTTCATCGAATATTTCGTAGAATGCAAGAGATATCGTATCTAGGTATCCGATGAACGGAATGTAACTATATGCCGTGACATCACGTTCTTGGAACGGAACGTTATTGACAATAAAAGACATAATATAGAACAAAACATTCCCATTCAACATACACATAAAAGAATTTTGATCAGGCAAATCAACCATAGTTTATGGAATTCGAATGGAATCCGTAAACTAGAAAAGAGCATTAAATTGAATCAGACGACAGAGAAGACATCCTGGTGTTCGATATTAAAAATGATGCGTCTCCGGATAATGCATCACTTGACACAATAATTGAGTCTTATCACAATGCTGAGGGAGAAGACGAATTCGACAATATCAGTGAAGAAGCGCCTTACTCAACAAACCTTGAGGAAATCAGCGACCGTCCACGCAGCAAATAAGGTAAAAATATTAAAAACTTTAAACAGGATGACAACGTCGAAGAAACTTTCATTGTCGAGAATTTAATGACTCAAGCAATGAAAAGTCCTAAGGCCGAAGAATGGTTTCAAGTAATCTTGGTGGAGATAAAATCTATTCTCAAGAACGACACTTAGATATGTATTAATCGACCGCATAACGTCAAAGTCATATAAAGTCGGATGGTACTGCGTAACAAATTTCATCCTAATGGATTTCTTGACAAACTTAACGGAAGACTAGTAGCTCAGTGGTTCAATCAGCAACCTGATTATGAGATCATATCTCACAAACCTTCGTTCCAGTAGTATGCCCCGGAATGATTCGGCTCATGAAGATGACAAAAAACTCCCCTACGGAGAACTTATAAGTGATCTAACGTGGTTATCTAGCTGCATCAGACCAGACATTCGCTATCAGCTCCTTGGGTCAATACAATAACTGTTATGGTCATGAACACTAAACATTACAGCAAAACACGTATTTTACTACCTGTAAGGAACATTAAATATCGGTTTTTTCTTTGAACGAGATGATATACCCTTTCAAGGCTACATTGATGCAGATTGGGGAAGCTACATCGAAGATCGTCGATCTTTTGCACGTTTTATTTTTATACTCAGAGGAACCACAGTCTCGTGGGATGCCAGAAAAAAACATACAGTTGCTTTTTCCACGACTGAAACAGAGTATATGGCTCTCTCTGAATTTACTAAAGAAGCTATCTACCTATAACGTCTACCCAGAGAGCTAGGACTCGATGACCTAGCTAAACTCATCGTTTACTGTAACAATTACAGTGCTATAAAATTTGCTGAGAATTCCGTATTTCACACGAAGACAAAACATAGATATACGCTACCATTTGTTAGAGATGCCATCTAAAATAAATTATTTGTCATCAAGCATATTCCCACATCTATTCATATTGCAGACTTCTTAACAGAAGGTCTTCCAAGATAGTTGATGCAGGGAAGCTGCAGGACTTCATTTTTAGAGTATCAGAATAATCTCAACCTATCACTCGAGGGTACGTGTACAAACAAATACACTGATATATATACTTATTAATTAATACATTCACACATTAATCATATATCAGTTTCTTATTTATAGTGATATTTGTTTAGTTGATTATTTAACTGCTCTACAAGCATGAATCATCTACTACCACCTACATTTGAACGCATTCAACTAGATAGTATATCTAGTATATCCGTATACACGTCGTACTCACACAAATCGTTTTTAGTCTATTGCAAAGTCCACTACGAGAACGATCTGTTTCTATTTATATTTTATGTTTTATTTTGAAATATATATTTAGTTTTATTCTAAATATAATTGATTCATTGACTTTCACCCTAATCCCTGTTTCACTGACATATATATGTATATATGACATATATATATATGAAATAAATTGCAAAATATATTAACAAATAATAAAATATATATTTATATATATTTATACATAAATGCAAAATGTAATAATTTATATTTTATTGTTTTGTTTACTTATGTATTAAATGTATTTAAATAGAAATACCCTAATAGCGAATAATATTATTACTAATATTATAAAAATGTACCCGTAATATTATTTAATGTTAATGATGTATTGCATACAAGTTATATGTCCTCTGAAAATAATGCATAAATATTCTATTATTATTTGTTTAATATTAATATTGTCTTTGTATTTTTAATAGTTTTTACAAAGTAAACACTATGTCCTTTGTCGCTTAGGGGTGTAACAACTTAATTTTTTTAATTGAAAAGACTGATTGATTCTTATGAAAGAGTTTTTATAATTATATTTAATATTTATAAAATAATATTATATTCTTATAATATAATATAATATAAAAAGAAAATTATTATTAAATTAATATTAATAAAATTTACCAAAAACATTATTTTCTGTGGACATATAATTTTTTATGTTATATGAATATTATTTTGAAGTATTTTTAAAATTCTAAATATATTATTGTAAAATTTATTATTTAAAATTACTAAAATTAAAATTACTGGTATATTGTGTATATATATATTATATTATAGGTACATTATGTGCTATTAGGGTAATAGCGATTAATTTATAATAAAAATTAAATTATATCTCTGAATTAAATATAATAGAAAATTTGCCTTAATTACAATAATTTAGAATAAATATTATTGAAATGCGTGAAAAATGTTAGAAAGAATGTGTGAAATAATAGATCATTAGCAGTAAAACATTTTAGATTGTTATCAAATAAATTTCATTAATTTTATAAATTAAAATTTTGCACTAAAATTTTAATTTATTAATCGCTAATAAATAAAATTAATTTGTATGATTACAATTTCAATTAAAATAATTATTACTCCGCTTACTATTTATGTATATTACATGAATTGCGTTATATATGAATCTTGATGTTCTTTATTACAACAAAGTGGCAGCAATTTATCGAAGTATGCGATGTAAAAAAATGGTTTCAGTACATTCGCCTCTCATATTTAACGTCTTTAACGTAATATGTATTTTATTATTGTAATTTCGTTTGTTCGCTATTACATTAAAATATGAGCATTCACAATTAAACGATTTTATTAATCGTTATTTCAAAATATGTACCAATAATATTCTTGTTACGTTTGAAATTCATAATAAAATTTAATTTAAAATTTTGTTAAAATCTATTCCTATTACAAGATACTGTATAGTTATTATTTTATGAACTTCAAACTTATTTCAAGAATATTTGACAACCAATTTCTATTAGACTCTTATAACTAATAGTGGTTTAAACTTGACGATAAGGATAATCAAATATCCACTGTTTTCAGAACCGAAAAAATCTAAAAGGGCATTATCATTTTATTTTAAGTACGAAATTTTTATTTTCTTATCGTAAAGTTTAAACTAATGAAATTGTTAACAAATTAAACATAAAACATTCTATGAAAGTTTTTAATTAACGTGTCATAATGATTTGACTTTCAGTTGCTTCATTCTAGGAGTTCTTTTTTTCGCTAATCTACGCTGTTCTTTTTCTTCATACTTTCTTTGTTTATCTGGGTCTTCTTCTTGAAGAATTCTTTCTTTTTCAGCTCTTCTACGTTCTTCTCTGCGTTGCGCTGCGGCTTCTGCACGCGCTGCATGAGTTGTTTTCATAAATGCTTCTTCAACACGCATACGATTTTTATCAGTCTTCGCTTTTCCCTATAAGTTTAAGCATATAAATATGTATATGATAAAATAATTATTTATGTTAAATATAATATAATATTTAATATATTTAAATTATAAATATTTTATAACAAATTAATAATAAATAGATTAATAATTATAACAATGTGTCATAATTTCCATTGCGAATTACCTCTTTTGAAAGTTTGAATCGACGCAATTTATCAAGAATATACAAAGTCAATTGAAGCAAATGTCGTGCCTTTTCGTGACTGTCACTTGGAAAACGACCTTTGATACTTATATTTAGACCTACTAACAAAACCCGTTTCACTTCAGGCATGGCAAGTTGACTAGATTCTCTGAAAATACATTACTTTTATTATTATACATGTAATAATTAGAAATAAAAATTAAAACTGATTAATTTAATTTATCTCTGATTACAGAACAAATATACAATTTTAATCATACAAGATTTTATTTCTTTAATATTTTAGAACTGATAATATTTCAAATTAATTTTACATCAAACAATTTTTTATATGGAATATAAATTTAATTTAAGTTATTTTAAGTATAGTTATTTTAAGTTAAATTAAGAAATGAAAAATCTTACTCTTGCGCTTTAGGCCCACTATATTGGTCACTAATGTGAATGTAATCTATAAATTGACTGTACTTTGTAAAGGACTGAATAAATCTGTTATCAAAAATGGCAGCAGCGGCTTCCGCTATTTCAGACATAACATAAAATCCTGCAGGGAAGCCAAATTTTTCACCCGCGCGTTTCTCAGGACAATAGACGCTAATATCCGCCATGTCTTTGGCTAAATGAGTTGCAGTCCTCTTTGTGGCTACAGCCAATACAAAATTATCAGTCTCATCCTTTGCGAGCTCGATTCTTATATGAGCTTGATCGTTTAGCGGCCTCATCAACTGCGCCAAAACGGCTACTAAATCTTGCCTTTTGATCAATTTTAACTCAAGGAGCATCGAATCACAGCCTACTCTACCAGAACAATATAAACTGTACTGAGACTCGCTTTCCTTAACCAAACCATTCCCCACACATTCATCTATAGACTTTCCAGTGTCTCCGACCAATGAAAAGTTATCTGTAAGTATTTTCTTTTGATCCGCGAACCAACATTCAGCAATTTTGCAGTTTTTGGATCGCCCAATAATATAATTAACAAAATAAACAACTAAACCACATAACATCAGGATCTCCAAATAAAAGCTATCCCATCTAGCTCTCAAATGAAGTGGTACTTTTGTAATTGTAAGGGTGGAAGGCTCGTCAGGTTTAGCTCCTGCATTATTGCTGGTTGCATCCAAACCTTCAAATTCTTCTTCGTCATGGAAATGATCGAACTCGCTGTCTGCGTCTTCTACGAGGACGTCTTCCTCTTCCTCCTCTTCCTCCTCTTCTTCAAAATCATTATTTTGATCAGGAATATCCTCCTGAAGCTTTTCACGTTCTTGGGAACGAACTGTCACGGGTCGAGTTGTTGGTAGGTCATCATCGAAGTCCTCGAATTCAGCAAATTCGTTGTCATCTGGATGACTGTCTTGGAAGTTTGCAGTCACCCACAAATTTGTGCCAACCAGAACTATGTGTAAAGCTGCTAACCATAGTTTCATTGTGTCTGAAATAAAAGTTTAAAATGAATTATTTTGATTTGTTTCAGAGGGTTTTTATAAACTTTATGTTAAAATAAAATGAATGAACTATGATAGTAAAAATGATATACATTATTGTATGCGATACAAATTTTCAAGTATTATAAATTATAATAAAACTATTTGTTATGTATAAACTTGTGTATCTCAAATCCATTTACAATTTAAATATTAATAAATAAAATATTAATTCATTCAGAAATTTAAACTAAATTATATGAATAATACCTTTTAGTGAACTCAAATAGCTCATTCAAAATCGAACAATGCATACAAAGTTTATGTCTACAATTGATTATTAATGTGATAATCATTTAGGCTTGTAGAAAATATTACTTGAATATGGATTTTATAGATTTATACTGTTTTGTTGTTTTAGTTTTCAAAAATGATAATGTCTTTATTTTATAACAGTACTTTAGTAATTTTATTATAATATAACTTTGTTTTATAATTTATATAACAATAGTTTTTAAATAACATTCTTAATAACTTATATTATATAGTCACTTGCTTATATTAATCAGAATATATTATGCACAATTTTATATTTTGTTAATTTTTTAATATTTCTGGTTTAATACACCTTTAATAGAAAATGTTTAAAACAAGTAATTAAAATATTAAAAATGAATACAATGTATTTATAAATTTGCATTACTTTGTGTGTTATATAATTAAGCAAATATTCTAATAATACACCAAATGTCATTACATTTTATGAAATTTTGTAGACATCATCTCGCCTGTAATAATATTGTATTAAAACAAAAATAAATACATTTCAATTAATAAGTAAACAAATACACATTCAATTTAATTAATTAATCAATATTGCAAATCTACCTTATATAACATAGAATAATATTTTTCATCAAAACCAATACAAATGATACACATTAATGCAGTACAAAACTTCATTTTAATCCAATAATCTTATTTACTATTATTGCATGTCACCATTATGTCAGTATATAACTCATACCATTTAATTAGACACAAACAAACCACATCATTGTTTCGTTTCATCTATTTTATCAATGTCAACAAATAAACAAAATTGCTCACTATTAAAATAAATAAAATTGACTAAAACGAGACATTAATTACCAAAAATATTATCGAAAGTTTATATCAATGATTACACGCCTGAAGCTAAACATCCAAAACTTCTGACTCGAAAGTACCTTTAATATCACTGAAACGTCAAAAATTTTACATTGAATAGTGAACAAACAGCAACTCACCTTAAGTAGAATGAAATTCACTCAGAAAACATGAAACTTTTTTTATTATAAATGACAGCAATGAAAACGAATCCGCTCATGAATTATACCGAAAAGCATATGAAGTTCCACGGCCTGAATATAGTTGTAAAGTAAGCGGAGCGCGACGTCACATCCTGCATGACGGGTATGATTTTTTGCCACGAATCACATGAAATTCAAACTGTACCTGTCACGTCGAGATTCTAAAGCTGATGCAATTGAATTTCCAACCATGACTTCGACCATACAATTCGATTTCAAATTGTTATTCGAATAAACAAAATCTTGCAATTCTTTACTTACACAGTCACCGAATATAAACAACAAAAAACATATAAAGAGATAATAAATTTCCATAATTTCAGACACGAATGTAAGAAAATTTAACAAGTCAAAAAACTAACCTCACTTCGCGTCTTTTTTTATTTTGTTCTTCATTGTCAGTTTTATTTTACAATTAATTAATTAATCGTTGCTTTTAACGTATATCCATCTCACGGACGGTACGGCCCTGACCGTCGATAAGGAAGGTTCCACGGCCGTCCCCGATGCGGGAAACATCGATTCTCGAAAACGTCAGTTAGACCATCCGCGCACGCTTGCGCGTTGCTATTGCCATGAGTGTTTTCTCTTGTGTCAAAATATCCTGACGTGAATTCATGCAGTTTGTACGTTGCTCAGGTCCAACGAGAGCGAACGCCGTTAACGACGAACGAAAATTAGGTTCGTAGATTATCGCGAGCGGATCGATAAAATCCGCGAGACACCGCAGGAATTGAATAAGTGCGCGAGAAAAATTTGGTGCAAACAATGGATCAATACCGATGCCGCTCGGAGAAGGGTCGTAAGCGGCTCGTAATTACATTGCATTGTAAAGTCTAAATGTTTCCGAGCAGCGACGAAAGTTCGCTCTAAGCCTTCCAATTTTGCAGTATGTATAGTGACACGCCCTTGACACTTTTTTTTCATGGCACTTCGAACTTCGCCGGCTCGAATACGCTTTTTGTCAGACATTTTTACAGAATGCGCACTCGCTTATCTATTCTCTTTACGTGTATACAGTCAAACAAGGAATGTCATTCTTTAAGCGACCCCTTCGTTTTGTGTGCGTTTGTGTTTGTTGTCAATTCATTTTGACTGCAAACGTTTCATCTCATTTACGCGATGCAACGACCTTGAGAATCGTGTGATGTAATTAAAAACGTGTACCTGGTTGCTTTTAAGTTAAGTTTTTTATAAAAAATTGAGTGAACATTTATTTATTATGGACTTTAGTATTCACTTTTTACATAATTAATTTTGTTATGATATTAAATAATTCAAATTATTGAAAGTAGTTTCTATGTAGTAACAAATTTAAATTCAAGTATAAATTATTAAATTCATTTAATCATATGTTATATCAAATTATTTTCATTGAATATAATGTTTTATGGTATTTTATATAGATATATTATTATATATATATAGCCATTTAGCATTTATTACGTAACACTATATTCTGGAATTTGCAATATATAATTATTTCTTATAACGAATTTTATGAAATGTAGACATATCTGTAATTTGATCACTATAAGAATTTTTAACAGAGTTTTGGCTGATTTATTTCCTGCATGTCAACTTGATTTGATGGCCTTATTTAGATAACTATTATATGTTGGTATTCTATAATATCGATCATAAAACATTTTTGCAGTAGTCCTTTTAATTGAATAAATGAAGCAAGATAACTCTATCTTTGACATAAGACATGGATTTTATATGACGTTAGATATAATTCCAATCAATTTGTATTATATTAAATGAAGTTTTGAATGTTTTGATCTTTGCTTAACAAATATATAAAAAATAGAATACAACACACATGTAGTATATACTCTCATTCTAAAATAATTAATTATAGTTTTATTAAAATAAATGCAAATATGACTCATCAAGTAAAAAATTTTAATTAGCTTAATTACATTTGAATTTATACCAATTCTAATTTTCTGTAACACTATATTGTAATGTGTAAATGTAATATCGTCAGAATATCAATTTTCATATTAATGCATTTTTTTCCAATTTCAAAACACTTTATGCTATTACTTGTGTAATAAAACAGTAATAAAGTAAACATTATATACTTAAACAGGTCTATATCATTATCATTGATCGCTTACATATTCTTGTCATTGAATCATTACTCATCTAATTTATTTTATATTAATTAGTTACAAACATATATCTTAATCTAGGGTATACTATGAAGTACTTTAAAATTCAATGACTCCAATAAATATGGCATAATCAACCATATGACCCGAATATATACATAAATTCTTAAATAATTGAAGAGATTTTCAGTAGATTTAAAGAAAAGAAAGCGCATTTAAATATGCATCAAATTTTGTATGTATGTACATTCAAACTCTAGTTACATGTATTTATGTAAAATGGAAGTATACATTACAAATTATATGAAAACTATTAATTGAAACACAATAATGTCTTTTAACTATATATAATTATAATAAACAATACGCATACAGAATGTAACTCTCAAGATGCAAATCATACAAATGAAGTTCTGAACATCTGAGGCATATAAATATTTGATTCAACAAATTAACCAATATAATATACATAACCAAATGCCTGAATAATGAATATCTTGCATAAGTAAAAATAAAAAGTAAATGATACATACATTATTCATATCAAAACTTCAGTTCTTTGAAATTGCAAACTTTCTAACCGACATAAAACTAGATTATTAAAATCATTTATTTCAAATCAACGTTAATCATTACATGTACTACAATAATCCACTGACCATTGTTACATTTTAGATTAGGAAATTCCATGGGATTCGACTTTTAAATAGCATTCAATTAGTTTCAATTAAGATTCCAAATTATACGCTCCTTTGTTCAACCATTACCATCATAACCATATCAAATTTTATAGTTAAAACATATTACATTAATAGAGCAACTAAATTCTCATTATATCTTTGACTTTCAGGTACAATTCCCATAACGATCCGGCATGGAGAAATTAAATCAATTGAAAGCAGCGAAGAAGAAGCCCTCGAGGATGACGACGTCCGCTGATGGCGGCACCCAGTGCGTACAGGTCGTGGTACGGTGTCGTCCGATGGACGAGAAGGAAGTTTCTCGGGGCTTTTCTCGGGTGGTCGAGGTCATTCCGTCCAGAGGCGTGATAGAGATTCGCAATCCGCGCGAGGATCCGTCACGCGAAAACGTCAAGATGTTCACCTTCGACGCAGTCTATGACTGGCAATCGAATCAGCAGGAGCTCTACGAGGAAACCGTCCGGCCGTTGGTCAACTCGGTATTGAATGGCTTCAATGGCACGATATTCGCGTACGGCCAAACGGGCACTGGCAAGACTTACACCATGGAAGGGACCAAGTCGGACATCAAGAAACGAGGCGTGATCCCGCGTTCCTTTGAGCATATATTCAGTCACATAGGTCGTTCTGAAAACATGCAATACCTGGTGAGGGCGAGTTATCTGGAGATCTACCAGGAAGAGATTCGGGATCTGCTGCACCCGGACCAGTCGCTCAGATTTGAATTGAAGGAGAAGCCCGACACGGGGGTGTTTGTCAAGGACCTGACGGTGACAGTGTGCAAAAGCGCCGCTGAAATCCAGCAGCTGATGAACACCGGCAATTTGAACAGAACCATTGGTGCGACGAACATGAACGAGCACAGCTCGAGGTCGCATGCGATATTTATTGTAACTATAGAGATGGGTTGCTTGGGTGACAAGACTGGCATCAGGGTGGGGCGACTCAACCTGGTGGACCTGGCAGGCAGCGAGAGGCAGAACAAAACTGGATCGTGTGGAGAAAGACTTAGGGAGGCCAGCAAAATCAATTTAAGCCTGTCCGCGTTGGGGAACGTGATTTCGGCGTTGGTAGATGGCAAGACCACGCACGTTCCGTACAGGGATTCGAAGTTAACGAGATTGCTGCAGGGTTCGTTGGGGGGTAATTC
>JABFQC010006000.1:0-11133 GCA_022817085.1 Psilanteris sp. ZL-2020 | reverse complement strand
AATTAATTTTCATATGTGTTATTTTATTTTACTTATTAATATTATTCTTAAAAAATGAAGAATTAATCATTTGGTAATAGTCTAGACTTATTTTGTTTTATTTTTAAAGGCCTATTATTTTTTTTCAGACATCTATTTTTTACAGTCCAGACTGTACAGTGCGCACTGTTAAAACAACAGTCCATTTTTTTCAGTGAAGTCTCTTAAATATAAAAACTTTTTATTTCGAAAACTTTTCTTGGATGTATTAAAATTCATTACATCGCAGTGTAGTAAAAATTTTGTAAACAATCTTACGATACTTAGCAAGCGGTGAAATAAATTTTATCAGTTTATGTTATTATAAAAATTATTTTATAATTAAAAAGTCATAGAAATAATTTTTACTACATTATCTAACATACTAAGACCTATATAGTCCCAAATTAAACTAATACTCAAAAATGTGGCAAAAAATTTACTACCATATACTTTTATATTGGTTATATTTTAAAGATTATTTCTTTCCGTGTTCAAAAAATGTCATTTTGTGGGATACTTGTAATTTAATAAATTCTATAAATTTATAAATGTGTATAAATAAACTTGTAAACGTAAAACAAATTTAATAATATTACCCATATTCGATATATTACTTGTCAGCCGTACGGGTTATTCCCTAGACGTAATATATGATAAATATTAATAAACAAGTTTATTTATACAATTTTTCACATTTTTAATAAAAATATTATTACAATTTAGGTAAAATATTTATATGATAGTCGACGTGATAATTATGACGATTTTATAACAAATTTTTATTTTATTACCGTTAATCTATTTATGTGTTGTATATTTATAAATAACTTAAAAAATCACCGTAATGTATATAATTGAATATTATTTATTGCATTATGTATCTTAAAATGTTTAATTAATTTACTCATTTATACTTTTAGTTGAAACACTTATATGGAATATGTGCAAACGAGTGGCATCTATTAAAAACTGATTTTGAACGTAAAATATTCTTTAAATACTACGTTTTAAAGAATCAAATTACAAACTTCCTATTAAGTAATGAAACAATCATATGTTGCGCTTAGTGCAAGCATTAATTTTAAATTTAATATGTTGTAACGTAACATTTCAGAAGGTTGTTTTGTATTATACACACTGATTGCTGTATTGATTCCTTGGATTGGTCCTATTAAATATTTATTTTTTAATATAAATGACAATAACATGATATACTTTATTGTTAAATTATATATAATGTATCCAGTTACAAACTATATGTTTGTATTCATTATTAAATATTTATCAATGTGCAGCTTTGGAATGTTGATGCTTTTTGTTATACTACACTTAACAGACATTATTTTAACGTTCGCATTAGACGGAAGTGCAAGATTAGATATATTTCAGTAAAAAAAAGTTTATTTAATAATTAATGTCGAAATAATATCTTAAAGAATATGTTTTATTGAATGTAAACTATTTGGGCACGGTATCTTAAATGAAATATGAGATTGTCTTAATCAGAGACGTAGATTATCGTATACCTATATGTATTTAATGAAAAAATATTATAAGAATTAAAATATTAAAAAGATCCTAAAAATATATATATATAGAATAAACATTTTATAATTAATACTGTAGGATAATATATTATCATTTGTAATAAAAATACTGATTTTACTTATGTTATATAGTTTTTATGGCACAACTATGATTCAAATTTTAATGAAGTTCAGTGTTCGTTTCCATGGAAATTACTAAATAATTTACCTTGATGTAATTATTTTTACAATCAAAAACATTTAAGAGGGTTCTTCAAGTCTAATGTAACGGAGTAGTGTTTTCTTTTATTGCAGTATTAAATTTTGATTTTTAATAAAATGCAAGAATTTGTCTACACTTTTTGCTGATAGGAAATTATCTTTCTGTAATATAAATGTAAAATTTCAATTGATATTCTCTACGTAATTAATAAATTCGTTTTTTTATCACCTCAAAAACGAATTGTTACTTACGTTTTTAATATTATGTTAAATTGATTTTTTTAACATTAAATAAATTCTACAAAAATAAGAAAATATGGCTATACTCGAAAAATAAACGTATTGAATAAATTAACGAAAATATAACGAAATCTGCAATATCTGTCAAAATCGATTGAAGAACCACCTTACTCCCACGTTTCTAGTGGCAATGGTAATGAAAATATCCCAAGTAGAAATTTCTCAAGTAACTCGCGAGATACTCGACAAATTTCTATAAATAATAATAACAAATAATATAAATACAATTTCCTTGGATTATAATAATAATATTTGTCATTAAATATATTACCTAAGGTATCAATGTAACAATCTAATCGCATCTCTTAATAATAATTTATATAAGAATATATTAGTTATTATAATAAAATAATTCCTTCGAAAATTATAACTTTTTTAGTAATGAAATTTTATAGTTTAAAAAGTAAATGTTTTTAATGATTATAACATGTATTAATTAATATTAAACGCTTTGTGTATAGCTATAAATTACAAAATATAGGATGTTCAGCAAATTTTAATGAAATTCAATGTCATAAAGATATATCTCAATACGTTCGAAAGCATACTGAATTTCTGGAGTAAGTAATGACTTAAAATATTGACCTATTAAAATCAAGTAAACAAATAAATTGTTTATTTTTGAACTCATTTTATTTATTAATTTTTTTAATAATAATAATTTGTTATAAAAATAAATAATATATTCTTATATAATACAGAAATTTGGAAAACATTAACTAAACAAAATATATTGAAAACAAATGTTGTAATTTTTTTGTATAATTAAGTTATACTATTTCTATAATATTACAAAATCTGCATAATACTAGAATTAAAAGTTATTTGAACATTAAAATTATCATATAAAAAATGTTCCAAAAGTAGATAAAGATTTCCTCAGTAACGTAGCATATAAATATATATTATATAAACTATAGTTAAAATAAAGTCCAAACATACTAAATACTTAATTATTAAAATTGTTAACTTGATATCTTATACAAATTTTTTTAATAATCATTTATGATTCAGCAGGTATTAATATTTGTTTTCCATTAACACCTAAATGTAAAATTTAATCCGTATAATATGTCCGACTGTTATCACCTTTTATACTTTTTTGCCTGTATATTTCGTGTACTTATTTTTATTTATAAATAATCTTATCCAATAAATTTCATTAATTTATAAACATATGTATAAGTAAAATATGAAGCTAATTTTTTATCTTCGCGAATAAATGAGAAGAGCATAGATAGAAATGATGCATGTATATTTCTTAATTTGCACTTTCCGCATTAGTGATTGTAGAAAAAAATTTAGCAGGGTTTACAAAAATAATGAATACATACATTTGTTCTGCCACGTAGCAATATCATCATTATATATCATCACTCATCATTTTCTTAATCATTATTATTATTATCATTTATATAATTTCATTAAATTTATCAAGAGGATTTATATGAAAAATATTGCAATAGTCATTGTCGTTTTCCATATCGTTGAATCAACTCATATAATTGCAAATTCATCATTAATTATCACATTATCATATTCATGTTCATTATTAACACCATTTCATTTTGTTTATTCATATATGAATTCATTTTTTATTGTTCATTAATGTCCATTATTCAATGTTCATGTTTATTTTTATATAATTTTGACTTTCTTGATCAATCATCATTTGGAGTATATTCGCTTGTGAGAAAGCGCGCTTCTGCGCCTCTAAGCGGAATACTTCTTGAACTACCGCGATCGAGATTGCTGACGATGAGCAACCGGCAATTATTAGAATTTTTTAATGTAACGAGATTAAAAATTTAAAATACTTGATATATATCTTTATTTTATATACTTTAAATTTGTATATCATATACTAATTATTTCAACTCATGTAATGATTTTATCTATGTAAGGTTATTAGCCCTGGTAAAGGAATGGATATATTACTTGTTACTCTTTGGATCGTTGCTGAATGTAATTGCACTTACTAGCCTGATGTACAATGTAAGAATAAAATAATAATTTATTTAAAAATTTGTTGTCAACTATTTTGAAGATTGCTCAATATCGCATTTAAATGTGTTCGGTTTTGTGTAATATATATAAAGTATTTATAATTAATTTTCCCCTACATTTATGTGCTATTGTTTTAGGATATCTACGACAAATCTCCGGTTTATTTTTCGATTCATTTCACGTGTTATTTCTTAAAGTTCTATTATATACAGTGAGATAATTAGAAGTTTTCTTAGTATTGTTCTAAGTGTTTTTAGTGTTCTTCTTCAATCGGGCTAGTGTTAATAAGGGTTCATAAATACGATTAGTTTACATATATTTACTGGAAATGTTTCATATAAATATATATATATTTTGTTTTAGTATAAATATATTATATTTTGATTTGAATACAAAATATGTACTCATTGTTTCAGGATCCTGTTATTTACAGCGCAAATGATTAGGTACATTTCATTTTTACCATCGCAACATAATGAGAAATTAATAAGTACTCTATTGAACATTATAGTTAAAATGTAAATAAAACAAGTTTATTTCATAAAATTTAACCTGAATTTATTTTGTGTGAATGAATGTGATTAAACATAGAAATAATATTCTTTCCCTGGAGATAGTAAGTTTCCAAAAAGAAACCGAAAGTTTTTTTCTTTCTTAATTTCTGATTTCTGTCTATATAGCATGGGAAATATAATGATTAATTTTTTTCTGTTATTATAGTCCATTAATTCGTTCCGTCGTTATAACTACATTGAGATAATGGAGGTTACATCAATAGTTTTCCTTTCATATAAATACCAAATTGGACCGAATTGAATTAACTAAATGACGGTATGTTATTGAATTATTGCAACCATTTAAGACAGCGTATGAATTTGAGTAGCTTTCCTTGCGTCGTATAATTCTTTCTTTCTTTTCAGAGATGAATCGTTTCAAATCGTTATTGACGACTAGAAAAAATGTCTTCTATTTTTCTATGTATTTGACTGAATAAAAGAATATATATTTCATTTTTATTAGACTTTTTTATTAAAACACAAAAAATAATTAAATAAAACTTTAATAATTAAATTTTAATTGTAATAATATTTCTAAATGTTATGTTCGTTAGTGTCTAGTATGGGTAACTAATTTATTAGTTGAATTAGTTTGTAATTGTCGTATCGTAAAATATAATCTTAAGATAAATGGTAAAATTATGCGTGACTATAAATAGTAAACATAATTAGTATCTATGATTGTTATAGACTTATAATGAAGTATATAGATTCTGTTAGTAGCATAAAAATTTTGCTTTTTGATCGTCACTAAATCAAATTTCTCTCTCTAATAGATAGTAAAAAGTTATAGTGGATTTAAACTTTTGTAAATCTCTCTTTTAAATGTCATATATGTTTAAATGACATTAAACATAACTATAAAATTTGACATATAAATATCGCGCGTATTCATTAAGCATAATTTTAATTTAAATTATTAGGTTTGAGCAATATTTGTTTATTTGTTTTTAAATGTTTTATATGGTAAATTTTATTATTGATTTAATATGTAATCTGCCACAGAGAATAAGATTAGATTAAAGTAATTTCGTTTATTTTATGCTCTAATTAATTGTATTAATAATTACAGTAAAGTGATAAATAACTTAATGTGCTCTGTACTTATTTACATCAAGATTTAGCTGAATAATAATACATATAAGTTAAACAAGACACGAGTCTAGTTTATGCAGAACTATTGTCCCATTACAAACCTCGTATTTCTAAATACGAGAATACGAAGCTGAGTCTATAATTGTCGGTTCTAAAGTTGATTTTCATCAAATTCCTTAGAAGATTTATAAATATCATCCCAAATCACATTTAATCTAATTGTATTAAACTACGTAATTTTCTATTAAATTATTAAAAGATATATTAATTATTAAAAATTTAAATTGTTTTTATTTATATAAGTTTTATAAGCTAATTTGATTGTTAATTTTTTTACTTTTTATATATAGAAAGACTTTTTTTTTTGATTTGTTAAAAATCAATTTTGTAATTGACAAATGTTTAAAATTTTTATTATTACAGATGGTTGTTAAATATCAAGATTTAAGACATTTACTAATATTACTTCCATTTATTTCATACATTTTAATAGGAGTACTTATGTTGTGTTGTTTAGGAGAATTTGTAAATGAAAAAAGCGAACAACTAAAATTACGGTGGTAAGAAATAAAGTTAATGAAATTCGATTATAAATAAATAGATATATGGAATTCCTTTTAACGCTGTTTGATACGTACCATTGTAGGAATCAGTTCTGTTTTACAAACAGAACTTTCAATAAGTATTATATTTTGTATTTATTCACTGAAAGTAAAAGAACAGAATGTTAATATCTAAAAGTAAATAATTGCATAATACAGAATATTGTTTTATAATTTTTTTGCATTGCTTTCTGAATTATAAAAAAAATATTAAAGATTTAGTACTTTTAGTTATGATATATGTCTGCTAATATAAATCTATATCTTTATTTTCTTAAGTAATGGATATCCAAACTAGAGATGTTTGGAGGTATTAAAAAAATTAATTTTAAAATATGATGTTTTGTTTGCTATAATACTATGCCATAAATCAGTAAATATTTGTATATGAAATGAGTTAGAATGCCAGTAAATTTTAAATAAAACTATTAAACATAAATCTCATTAATATGTATATATCTCTCTGATTAAAATAATTATAATTTTTCTCATACATACTCCCAATGGAATGTTGCTGTAAAATTTTGACACATTGGTTCAATTTTAATATAGGGGATGTTTGATTTTTTTCAAAATGCCATGTATAATGTTTGTGTATTTTTTGTATACATTTGTATGGAATCAATGCATAGTTTTATCTGAATTTCCTTATTTTTTTATTCTTTCTATTATTTCTTTATTTATATTTTATTTTGTCATATTAGCATGAGTATAAACTATCGCTAAACGAACTTTATAGATACATTTATTTATATTAATTAAATTATAAAAAATTGTATAAATATAATTTCAGCTACTTATCATCTTGGTTAAATTTCTCTGTCAGTACAAGAAAAATGTTACACATAATTCAATGTAACAGTTACCCTATTTTATTTTCTGCATCTGGTTTAGTTACTCTTTCAAATGAATATTATCTTAAGGTAATTAAAATTTTATCTACTTGCCATTCATATATTTACAAAATCCAAAAACATAAACTCAGATAAAGTTTGAATTGAAGTTTGCATGAACATTTTCTTTTCTATTTCAATATAAAAAAGTCTAAAAATCAATAATAATTTGTTTTAAATTCTGACTCATCAATAAGACATTTTTAACTCAGTAACTTTTATAATATTTACAAATATTACTCATTTTTCTTTCAATACACTAATATCTTATAATTAATACAAAGTACTTTGTGACAAATTGTGATCATTTAATTAATTGATATAATTTATTACTTTATATTACGGTAAATTAATTTCATTCATTTTATATTAAATTATTTTTAATAAGGTCTTTCAAGCTTCTTTCACATATTTTACGGTTTTATGTAATTTTCGATAAAAATGATACTTTATTTACGTTCAAACAAAATAAATGAAACATAATTGTTTAGAATTGTAAGTATACATATAAACATATATTTAAAATATTCTTTATTATTAATTAATTATTATAAGTAATTTGTGATAAGACTTTCATGTCTCCATATATTTGTATATTAAAATTATGCTATTATTACGTAAAACTGTATACCCTTGTTAGAAAAGTGTAAAAAATAATAAAAGACAATACTTAAAGACAGACGGCTATTTTGCTTATCATTTAAACCAATGTTATTGTTTACATATACGAATCATTTGGGGACAGTCCTTAAACGAATGTATATATTTAACGCTAGTTTTGGAGATAGACTGGTAAAATGCGGTGCTGGGGCCCTCTTGAACCACGTGGTTTAGCTAAATTTTTACATGAGGAGAGGGGATTGAGGGCGGAGTCCCCTGCATCCGTGTTCTGAGGATGACTGAAGAGCGTCCGATGTTGCTCAGCCATATTTGTGTAAAAAAAATTCTTGTCATCCCCGTAACTAGGAGCCCAAAAAGGGAATATTCCCAAACTTGACGTTATATAATTATATATATATGTATATATTCTTAAAATATTTGTAACAAAACATTTAAAGAAACTAAAGAACATTACCTTTTCTACATTTTAATAAACAATTTTTTTAAAAGTAATTTGAAAAATTTTAATAATATAATGCACCTTCAAACAACCAACCATTGTTTGAGAGAACATCTTCATCTACCTCTAAATACTGATTAACAAAATGTCATTAAACTTTTGCGATGGATTTTAAGGCAACACTGTTGGAAATCCACGATTGAAATGTGTGAGGAGTGAGATATTTGGGTGTAAAACTATATTCATAAAAGTGTGACAACACCCATATCATTGTGACATTATAACATTGCAATGTACAATATTATTACGCTCTATTTCTTACACTCTATCTTTGAACTCCGTTAAAGATTAGACCTGCTGGAAACCATAGGAGTGAATTTGTTATACCGGAAACTTAATTCTTACATCACATTTTTAACAGTAGCGAATGATGCTATTATTATACAGAAATCCTTCAACTTGCCTATGATATTTTACAATATGCTAGAAGAAAAGATTAATAATTGCGGACAAAATATTTTAGTACTACTGGCACCTGTACCTTTATTTATTTATGTATAATAAGTCAATAGATAAACAACTAAGTAAAACAAATGATGTTTACTTAATCATACCAGTTCCTTCGTTCTTTGATTAGCTTAGTTGTTAATTCTATATAATAATAATAATAATAACAATAATAATAAAAATAATAATAATTTGTTATAAAATTATTAAGAGTTTGATCACTGTACTGGATACTTTGAAAGTTTGAATTGGATAAAATTGTTTATCAAATATGATAAACAAAAACATATTACTAAGATCGCTTAGAAGCTTGATCATATTCTATGCCAAGGAAAATCTGGGACTTGTTGAAAGTTTAATAAAGCGAAGCTAATTGCTAGAGTACTACAATTGAACTTCAAAAGTGTGCAAGATTTAATGAATAGTACTTAAATATCGATAACCAATCATGGTTGTCCATCTCTTCAGATCGAGTTGTACTCTAGATCTGTTGATAGAAACTATAATTTGAAAGAAAACTATAATGGAACTTTGCTTTGACTTTAAATGCAGATTGCTTTTTTGTCAACTCTTACAGTTCACTAGCGAAAAGAATTGCTACTTCATCAGCAATCCTAATTATAATTAGGAAACAGAGAAAGATCATTAGATATGACGTAACTGACTAAGAAGTGTCGTCCAGGCCAACTTTATCCGAATTATTTTCATCTTATTGAATTATAAGGAACAATTATAGTCGCTTTGGAATACTAAATTTTCGTAAACTATTTTCTATTATAAATAAATTTAAACGTACAATAAATAAATAGAAAAGAAATACTTACCTAAAATATAATATAAGGCTAAAAGACTGTTTTAAAGTTTCCTAAAGATTACTCTTAAGGGCTTGAAATTGTTTAATACGAACTTTTAGACGCTCACTCGTGTATATAATAGTATTACCTACATCTTAATAGATTAACTGCAAAAAATGTTTTAAATTAATTAAATTATAATTCTATACACACATACATACCTTTAGTATTTAAATTAAAATTATTTTAATATTTTGCAGGATCACAAATATCAAAATATAAATGTCATGACAAATCTATGATCGAAGGTCTTAATTACATTCAATATTATCAATTGTTGAATATGTACAGATAAACAAAAAATTATTACAAAAATTGTTAATCATAAATAAAATATTATTTTTCTATATAATATTGATAATGCTTTAACTATATCTAATTTTAGGAACCTTTATTAAATTACTCGTCTCATATTTTGTATTTTGATGCAAAAAATAATATTTTTAAGTCTGTCAAATATTGATCCTGCTATTTATAAGCCAATCTATCTTTTTTAAAGTACCACTTATTATTTTTAATAATACCTAACTTATATGATACAAACAGCGTGTCAAGCACGTGTCAATAATAAACAAAATATTTAACCTTGATATGTGTCAATGGTTAACAGTTTGTTTTAATACCTATCATCTCTACTATTTAATACAGTGGTATATATATCAAGAAAAGTACTCAAACTAAGAGTGACATAATATTCAAGAATGAGTTTTAATACAGAACTCTATAAAGACCAGGGTAATAAAGATTGTACATCGTTTACCAGTATTAGGCCAATATTTTCATAACACAAATTGTTATTATTTTAACGGTCACTGTATATTTATAAGTTAAAAATATTTATAAGGGTGTAAAATTATTAAAAAATATAGTAAATATTATTTAATTTATTTATTATATTTCATTATTTATAGTATCAATGAATTTTTCAAAGAAAATTTATGACTAAGTAGAATGTAATTTTATATTTGAAAATAAATTATTTTTCATGCATAAAATTATAAAAAATATGTTTTCGAAAATATTCAATATAATATATTTATAAAATGTATTATTTTTGAAATATCAATACAGCTTTATAATCTATACTATCTTCAAGTTCTGTTAAACCATGTTTAATAGCATCATTTTTTAATTCAGTTTCAAATTCTTTGATTTCATCATCTTTATAATCAACTAAAAATTGTCTCGTTTCAGTAAATAATAATCCACCATCTTTGAGTAAATTATAAACGTTTCGATTCTCTTTAGGTATTTTTTGGCCAATCCAAATGCAATCAAATTTGGTATCATTGTTGTTTTGTATTTTCATCATTGACTTCATCGTATAAAATGTTATCTGAAAATAATTTATAACATAAATCAATTTTGTTATACAAATATTTTATAATTTCTGAGTATAGGGTTAGAAATGCGACAATTATGTGACAAACATATAACAATTATAATATACCTAACAACCGGAATCCGATTTAAAATTAATGAATTGTAT